>BROE01000021.1:412284-429488 GCA_036571765.1 Plecoglossus altivelis | reverse complement strand
TGACCCTTTTCCAGTCGTGTGTTGGTGCCCACATGGCTGACTGTGTGTGTTGTGCGTGGGTGTGTCGTGATGCTGTACTGACACAGGCTCCGGCTCTAGTGTGTCCGCTGTGCGCGTCGTCGTGCGCACCTGTTGTGATGTGTTATAGCTCAACTGGGTATGTGTCCTGGTTCGATCGTCTGTGATCCGGCTGCTGTGTCATGTGGGGCTAGCAAAGCTGCGTCGTTGTGTGCACTGTGCACGTGTATCTGCCATTAATCTCTGTTCGGAGTGAATGTAGTCTGACCGTGTGTGCAGCGTAGTGTACTGAGATGTCGTGTGTAGTTCTGACCAGGGTGTTGTGTGTCTGCTATCAGTGCGATGTGCTTGTGTGTCGCTCTGCGTGTGTGTGGTTGTGTCCCTCCAGTTGTGCTTGAGCTCTCACTCCTTCCCCCAATGTGTGTCTGCCCATCTGTGTGTGGTGTGTGGTGCTCACGGCCCATAGGGTGTGTCAGTCGGCTGCGTGTTGGTGTGTGTTGCGTGTGGTGTGCCTGCACTGCCGTGTGTGGTCCGATGCGTGTGTCCGTGTCGACTGCGTCTGTTGTAGTGACCTGCTCGGTATGTGTGTCGCTTGTGTGTGTCTGCCGTTCGGTTTTGCTTTGTGTGTGTTGCGTGTGGTGTCTCCTGCGTTTGGTGTCCTGAATGTCATCCAGCTTCCATCCCGGAGCCCCCCTCACCCCACACACCATCACACACACACATACTCTGGAAGCCTGCCACACTCGTGTGTGTCGACCCCCTGCCGTGTGTGTCCGGCCTCCACAATGTGCCTTCTGTCCTTGCTGCCTGCGTGGGTGTTGTCTGCGGCGTGTGGTTGTTGTTCTGTCTGACGTGGCCGTGTCTTGTTGTGTTAGTGCGGTCTGTTGTTAGTCTAGCCCGTGCGAGTGTCAATGTGTGGCCTGCCTGGCCTCCATGCTAGTGGGTTGCTCGCCTGCGTGGCCAACGCAGAACGTACTTCGATCATCGTCAGTGGTGGTGTGGTCTGCACTGCTGTACTTCGTGGTGTCTCAGTGCCTTCGTGTCTCGGGGTGTGTGTTGTTCGTGTGTGTGTGTTAAATGTGTGTCTGTGTGTGTCTGCCTGCGTTAGTGCTGCCATTGAAATACTTTGATATAGGTGTGTGTTGGATCTGCCTGTTTGTGTGTAGTGTGCGTTGTCTCCTGCTCATTCGTGAGTATCCGTTCCCCGGTCATATGAAGAGTGGCCAGTGCAAGGCCCAAAGTAAGCTCTAACCTCTCAGTAGCTAGTGCGCCAAATGTGACTTCAGGCGTGACTGTGCCTAACCTCGGCCGGATTCTTCCTGCAGCTTGGTTTGGGCCAGTGCTGGTGGGAACCCTCACGCAGACCAGTGCCTTCCTGGCCATGCCTCTCAGCTTCCTGACTGTCCCCCTACTTGAACCCCACCCACGTTCCCCCAAGCATCCTGCCTGCTCAATGTGCCGCCAGTAGTCGTTCAGAGGACAGACCTGCTGTGTTAGCAGACTGTCAGCTGACGACTGATGTTAGTGAGACTGTGTTTAGCTGAGGAACTTGTAGTGAAGACCGCTGCTTAGTGATTTGAGACTGTTTAGTGAGAGACGTGGTTGTGACAGACTGTTGACCAGACCTGTCGTTAGTGAGCGACCCTATTCAGTGACAAAAACTGTTTAGTGAGAGAGAGCCTGTTTATGAAAGAGAGACTGTTGTGTAGTGAGACAGGACTTTGTATTCGAGAACTAGACTGTCTAAGTGATAGAGCCGCGGTTGCATGAATGCAGACTTACGTGAGTCAGGACTTTGCCCTGTGTAGTTGACAGAGCCTGCGCCTTCTAAGTGACAGACTGGTTGATGACAGACTGTGTTAGATGACAGACTGTGTTATAGAAAAGGATTCCGTAGTAAGAAGTCGGGGTGAGAGAGACTGTGTGAAGTGAGAGACTGAGTAGGTGTGAGAACTGTGTTATGAGGACTGTATTAGGAAAGCTGTTGTGAGAGACTGTGTAGAGACGAACTGTGTAGGAAAGTCGGTGTTAGTGAGAATGGCTGTTAGTTATGAGAGACTGTGTTAGTGAGAGATTGTGTTAGTGAGAGACTGTGTTAGAGACTGTGTTGTGAAGACTGTGTAGAGAGACTGTGTTAAGTGAGAGACTTTTATGAGGAGATTGTGTTAGTGAGAGATTGTGTTAGTGAGAGATTGTGTTAGTGAGAGATTGTGTTAGTGAGAGAGACTGTGTTAATGAGAGAGACTGTGTTAGTGAGAGACTGTGTTAGAGACTGAGATAACTTTTTTTTTTTTTTTCCTCCACTTTTCGTGCGTGCGTGTGTGTCTGGTGTGGGTGAGTCTGCGGCTGTGTGTGTGTGTAGGATATATGTGAGTGGCCAGGGCAGATCCTGCAGAACTATGAGCTGATCGTTTCTGGCCCAACTATGTGTCCAAATCCAGCCTGTACAACCGAAACGCTGACCAGCTTGCAGGAGCTGAAGTCCACCGAACCCCACTCGCTGCATTCGTTGATACTGTTTACACTCCTGTTACCAGCCTGTTACCACTACCTGTACCACTCCTGGAACCTCTCGGACTTACACTCCTGTAACACGCCTGTACACTCCTGTTTAATCCACTCCGACACGCCTGCTACACGCCCTGTTACACCCTGACCGCCTCAGTTACACGCCTGTTACACTTCTTGTTACACCCTTACCACTCTACACCGCCTTGATACACGCCTTCCACCGTTACGCCGTCACTCCTACTCCTGTTAACCCTGTTACACCCCTCTTACCACCCCTTTATACACCTTACTAACTCCTGTTCACAACCTCCTGTTACACCCCTTACAAAAAAACCCCCCCCCCCTTTACACCCCCTGTTACACTCCTTAGTTACCACCCCCTACTAACAGCCTTGTAACAGTAGTGTGTGCCTCTGCGCCGCTAGTGGGCCGCGGTGGTGTCGCCAGGTGGAGAAGATGAGCACGGCGCGTTATTGTGGTGAGCGCCTCTCTCTTCATGCGGGCCCGAGTTAACACGCTCTCTATGTCAACGAGTTGTGCGGTCAGCCGTCCTGGAACACTTCTGCCCCTGAGGCCTTTGATGGGGCGGTTCCCAGACAACTGCACCCTCCTTGCTGCAGAGACCGCTCTGACCCTGCTGGAACATGTGTGAGGGACAGCGTTGGAGCGCCAGCGACGCAGGCGCTCTATCATCTGACATGTTGAGGACAGTACGCTCTGCGTGACATGTGTGAGGACAGTACGCCTATCATCTGGACATGTGTAGGGACATACGCTCTTGCTGGACATTGTGGGGACACGAACGCTCTGCCCCTGTGACTGTAGACAGTTCTCTATCCAGGACATTCTGTGAGGGAAGGTACGCTCTTATCACTGCTGGACTACGCTGTGAGGACAGTACCGCCTCTGCTGGACACGTGTAGAA
Organism: Plecoglossus altivelis; assembly: GCA_036571765.1. NCBI lineage: Eukaryota > Metazoa > Chordata > Actinopteri > Osmeriformes > Plecoglossidae > Plecoglossus > Plecoglossus altivelis. Next base: position 426,034 of record BROE01000021.1, on the reverse strand, counting down.
CAGGTACGCTCCTATCATGCTGGAGACATGTCGTGAGGACAGGTCGCTCTGGGACATGTGTGAGGACAGATTAACGGTCTATTCTTTTTTTTTTTCTTTTTTTTTTCAGACTGACACGTGTCAGACAGGTACGCTCTGCTGGACATGTGTGAGGGACAGGTACGCTCTGCCCTGCTGGACATGTGTGAGGGACAGGTACGCTCTATCATGCTGGACATGTGTGAGGGACAGGTACGCTCTGCTGGACATGTGTGAGGGACAGGTACGCTCTATCATGCTGGACATGTGTGAGGGACAGGTACGCTCTATCATGGCTGACGTTGTGAGGACAGTCTCCCGAGCGGGTATGGGATATGGGAGAGTTTTAGAGACGCTGTCATCTAACCTACTGGTCTCTCTCTCCCCCCTCTGGTCTCTCTCTCCCCCCTGGTCACTCCTCTCTCTCCCCCTCCTGCGTGCTCCTTCCCCAACCTTGAGTCTCTCCCTCCCCTCTCTCTTTTCCCTCCCTTCTTCCAGGAGGAGTTAGTTTCCAGGGTGGAGAAGATGAGACAAGCTATTCTAGAGGGCATTAACCTCTCCAGACCCCCTCCTCCTCCCCCGCCCCTGCCTCCCCCTGCCTTCCTGCCCCCACCCAATGTTCCCCCTTTCTACCATGCCAACCCTACCCCTGTCCTCTTGCAACACCTGCCCCCATCGCCCATCATCCTCTCATCACTCGCATTTTTTTTTTTTCCCCCCCCCCCGACATCTCTTGGACCAGCACAGACCTAGGGCCTTCCCCAGGGTAAGGGCTCTCTCTCACAGACGCTCGACATCTCTCATCCTCACACACATCTCTCTCTTCCACACACACTCTCTCTACCCATTCACACTCACACACACAAACAAACACACTCTCTCTCTCACACAGCTCTCTCCTCTCACACACCCTCTCTCTCTCTCACACACTCTCTCTCTCACACACTCTCCTCTCTCCACACCTCTCCTCTCACACACTCTCTCTTCACACGCTCTCTCTCTTTCACACACAAACACACAAACAAAAACACAAACACAAATGTACTCCACCGACAATTACACACACACACACACACAGCTCTCTCTCTCACACACAAAAACACACAAACACACACACGCTCTCTCTCTCACACGCCTCTCTCTCTCACACGCTCTCTCTCTCACCGCTCCCTTCTCTCTCACACCTCCCCCTCTTCTCTCCACCGCTCTCTCTCTCTCTCACACGCTCTCTCTCTCTCTCACACGCTCTCTCTCTCTCTCTCTCACACGCTCTCTCTCTCTGTCTCTCTCTCGCTCACACGCTCCCTCTCTCTCACACGCTCTCTCTCTCACACTCTCTCTCTCTCACACGCTCTCTCTCTCACACGCTCTCTCTCTCACGCGCTCTCTCTCTCACACGCTCCCTCTCTCTCACACGCTCTCTCTTTCACACGCTCCCTCCCTCTCACACGTTCTCTCTTTCACACGCTCCCTCTCTCTCACATGCTCTCTCTCTCTCTCTCTCTCACATGCTCTCTCTCTCACATCCTCTCTCACACACTCTCTGTCTTACTTTGGCTCTCTCTCTCACACTCTCTGTCTGTCTGTCTCTCTGTCTGTCTCTTACACACACACATTCTCTCAAACACACACACTCTCTCTGGCTCACACACACACACACACACACACTCTCTCTGGCTCACACACACACACACCCTCTCTGGCTTACACACACACACACACACACTCTGGCTCACACACACACACTCTCTCTGGCTCACATACACACACTCTGTCTCTCTCTCATAAAAACACTTTCTCTCTTCCTGTGTTTGCCCCTCTGTGTCCAGGTATCCAGGCCATCCCCCCGCAGGGAGGCAAGCTGGAGATAGCTGGCATGGTGGTGGGCCAGTGGGCTGGGAGCAGGGCCCTGCGGCCCCGGGGAAGCATGACTGTGGTGTCAGTGGGGGCGGGGAAGGGGTGAGAACACAGGGACTGCTCCGATGCTGTCACCTCCTGTCAAATACTGTCAAGTACTGCTTAGTACTGTAAAAGTACTGTAAAATACTGCTTAGTACTGCCAAGTACTGTAAGAGTACTGTCAAATACTGTCAAAGTACTGCTTAGTACTGTTAAATTACTGTCAAAGTACTGCTTAGTACTGTCAAATTACTGCTTAGTACTGTCAAATTACTGCTTAGTACTGTCAAAGTACTGCTTAGTACCGTCAGATACTGCTTAGTACTGTCAAAGTACTGATTAGTACTGTCAAAGTACTGCATAGTACTGTCAAAGTACTGCTTAGTACTGTCAAAGTACTGCATAGTACTGTGAAAGTACTGCCAAAGTACTGTGAAAGTACTGCATAGTACTGTCAAAGTACTGCATAGTACTGTCAAAGTACTGTGAAAGTACTGCATAGTACTGTCAAAGTACTGCATAGTACTGTCAAAGTACTGTGACAGTACTGCATAGTACTGTCAAAGTACTGTGACAGTACTGCATAGTACTGTCAAAGTACTGCCAAGTACTGTCAAAGTACTGCATAGTACTGTCAAAGTACTGCATAGTACTGTCAAAGTACTGCATAGTACTGTCAAAGTACTGCTTAGTACTGTGAAACTGTCGTGTTGAGACTTGTTTCCTCTCTGTCTCCAAGAAGGGCTAAGGATGTTCCTCTTAAAGCACGTCCAGGGAAGAAGGTGACTAGTACCACACCACAGGTATGGTAACTCCATCACACACACTGTCTGCCCCAGGGCCCTCAAACACTAACTCCTCTCTCTCTCTCCTTTCTCTCCCTCTCCTCTCTCCCTCTCCCTCTCTCCCTCTCCTCTCTCTCCCTCTCCTCTCTCTCTCTCTCCCCCTCCTCTCTCCCTCCTCCAACACTAACTCCTCTCTCCCTCTCCTCTCTCCCTCTCCCTCTCCTCTCCCCCTTCCTGATGCTCCCTATCCTCCCTCCCCCTCTTTTCCCAGACTCTGTCGTCATCTCCCCCCTCCAGCTCCTCCCCCAAAGCCTCAGATGAGGCGGGGCCAAACACAGAGGGCGTGTCCCAGCAGCTCAACGGCAGCTCAGCCATTGGCCAGCCCTTGGACCTGCCCCCACTGGCCCAGCCAATTCCATGTGCCTTAGCCAGCAGAGACAACCAATCAGAGGGGGCGGAGGCAGAGGTCCCCCGTTGCCTTGACGACTGCCCATCAGACGGAGCACTACAGAAGGAGGAGTGACTGCATCTCCCAGGATGCACTGCGGAGCGTTCTCTGTTTCGACTGCCTTTCCCTATGTGTAGCCCCGCCCACTCTCTATCCACATCATCACACCAACCAGGAAGTGAGGGATGGAGTGTCCCATTAGCCCCTCCTTCCCTCCCTCCCTGCTGCTCTGTGATTGGTCTGCCCAGTTAAGTCCAGCTCCATTGTAGTTTTACTCATGTGCTTTTATTTCTTTAGAATGCGAGTTTATACACACCCCTGCACGCACACACACACAGCTCCCTGCACGCACACACACACAGCTCCCTGCACACACACACACAGCTCCCTACCCTCCGTCATGTTCAGAGTCATATTAGCAGTTTTTCTGATGTTTAGTCTGCACACGATCAGGCTTGTTGCCATGGTTAGCGTGACCATAGCATGTTGGTGGTTTCAGGCCTTGTGTCAAGGGGGGGGAGAGTGAAAGGGGGGGGGAGGGAAGAAAGAAAAAGCACTTAAACTGCAGGACTCCACCAGGTTAGCCACTATGCTAATCCCCTTGAGAACATGCTAGCAAGCATGTTAGCAAAGGTTAGCCACTATGCTAATCCCCTTGAGAACATGTTAGCAAGCATGTTAGCTAAGGTTAGCCACTATGCTAATCCCCTTGAGAACATGCTAGCATGCCAGCTAGCAAGAATGCGCAGGGCCACCCTACTGCACCTTTGAGCTTTTGGAATGCTAACATAGCTAACTTACNGCAACCCCCCCCCCCCCTTCTCAAAGTGCATTACCCCCTCTCCCCCCTCCCCCCAGCCCTGTTATAGCTTTGATTGATTGTATTATATCCCAACAGAGAGCACTTATTGTTGTATTTGTGGAGACAAACTCTGATATCGTTAGACTGGTCTCTCTGGCCTTGAGACGAGAGGACAGATAGAATGTGAGCAGAGTGGGTTCACACCAGCGAAGCACTTTGTTTCAGACTCCTGGATCCTCTACCAGGTAAAAAATTCAGAGGACCCACGCTCGCCAAAAACACTGCCCAATAGAGAAGGTAGACAGGGGTTGTTTTTTTTAAAAAGCCAATCAGACGCAGCGACGTGGGGAGAAACATTGTGATTGGTTAGTAACTCCCAAAGCGCGAGTACAGCTTGCTCTGTTGCCAGCGATGGGAGACGGCGATTTGGCATCGCCACGGCAATTTCCCCCAGCGCTGTTGACGAGTTCAAGCGCACCTTTTAGATCAACAGGAAGCACTTCCCCAAGCCATCATCCAAACAAGCCCTCAGCCAATCAGCATCACCCAAACAAGCCCTCGGCCAATCAGCAGAGGCCTGGAAGCTGGAACATTGTATACCCTCAGTGTTCCGCTTCCAACCTATGACCCCGGAGCTCCTCCCCTCTCAGCCCTGGCTGCTGAGCTGAAACAGAGTCTGGTCGTACGCCTTCTGCAGTACGATAACAGCAGGAGAGCTGTGGGTAGCCCCAGAGAGAGTCTGACGTGAGCATGTTGACAGACAGGTCACAGGTCAACTACAAGCACCTTATTTTCCTACTGTATCGAAGACGTACGCTCAGAAGTGAGACACAGACACTCTTTCTGAAATGATGTTCTGGAGAGAAGCCTGGCCTGTGTTGGACAAGCAGCCTGGCCTGTGTTGGACAAGCAGCCTGGCCTGTGTTGGACAAGCAGCCTGGCCTGTTTTGGACAAGCTCTTCTCTGTATCCACCTCCCTGCCCACACACTAACTCAACTGACTAGGAACATTAGCTGTTACCTGAAAGGAAAAACCACCTTTAGTAAGATGACCGTAACTGCTCACAGGACCTTCACATTAAGGGTAGGCTGGGGCCCTCTGCCCTTATGGTGGGGCCCCTACGGTGGGCCCCTATGGTGGGGCCCCTATGGTGGGGCCCCTATGGTGGGGCCCCTACGGTGGGCCCCTACGGTGGGCCCCTACGGTGGGCCCCTACGGCCCCCTGGTCTACTATGCTAGGACTCCACCTGCCGTTAACGCCAGTAGTTTCACAGTAAGGTCACTGCATCAGAGAAGAAAGGTCAACCTCCTTCTCTCTCTTAGTTAGAACACCAATCTACATCTGATATGGATCGATTCCACACGCGTATACAGACATGCAGACAGTGACATAGACACATGCAGACAGTACTACAGACACAGATAGATACAGACACAGACACATGCAGACAGTACTACAGACACAGATAGATACAGACACAGACACATGCAGACATTAATACAGACAGTACTACAGACACATGCAAACAGTACTACAGACACATGCAAACAGTACTACAGACACATGCAGACAGTACTACAGACACATGCAAACAGTAACACAGACACATGCAGACAGTACTACAGACACATGCAGACAGTACTACAGACACATGCAAACAGTAACACAGACACACATGCAAACGTACCAGACACATGCAAACGAGTTAACACAGACACATGCAACAGTCTCAGACACATGCAGACATAGACACATGCAGACATAGACACATGCAGACATAGACACATGCAGACATAGACACATGCAGACAGTACTACAGACACATGCAAACAGTAACACAGACACATGCAGACAGTACCACAGACACATGCAAACAGTAACACAGACAGCTGTTGGCTCCTCTGTGTGTTGCAGTGTTGTTTCTCAGTGAGAGGATGTTGGTCTGCTCTGTGTGTTGCAGTGTTGTTTCTCAGTGAGAGGATGTTGGTCTGCTCTTGTAGATCCTTCTCTTCTCTCTAGAGTTTTACACACACCACACAGCACACACACACACACACCACCACTAGTAAGTATCAGCGCCCAGAGCTAGCACACTAGCTAGAATGGAACACCTCCACCACACTCAAGGCGGAGTCCTGTCTTGTACGTTTTAGTTATGTTAGGTATTATTGATCAGTGATTTTAATGCTTGTTATCCTAATATCCTCTTATATGCCATTCCTCCTCACCCCCCTGTCTCCCCCACCCTCGTGTCTCCCCACTCACCCCTCTTTCTCCCCCTCACCCCGTCTGTCTCCCCCTCACCCCTCTGTCTTCCCCACCCCCCTGTCTCCCCACCCCCCTGTCTCCCCTCATCCCTCTGTCTCCCCTTCACCCCGCTGTCTCCCCACCCCCTGTCTCCTCCTCACCTCCCCATCCCCCCTGTCTCCTTTTCTCTTCTCCCTCTCCTTAGCCTGACACACACACACACACCGACACATACAAAAACCCCTCCACCCTTAGGCATGTGAGTGGACATCTGTCTGACCCAGTATTAAAGATTCTCATCTGTGAGACCATGCTGGAGACATCGTCTTGGAAGACAGTATGCTGAGAGAAACTATTCAGGCATTAGTAAACCTTACATGACACACAGAACCAAGACCCCCCCACACCCCACACCCCCCCCCCCCACAGGACACCAGACCCCCCACAACAACACCAGACCCCTCACCACAAGACAACCAGACCCCACAGCACACACAGAAACACCAGACCCCCCCCCCCACAGACACCAAGAACACCTCACAGACACCCAGACCCACACACACACAACACCAGACCCCCCCCCCCCCCCACCCCCCCAAACACGCCCCCCCCCCCCCCCCCCCACCCCCCCTCCACCCCCCATCCCCACCCCCCCGCCCCCCCCCACCCCCGCCCCCCCCCCCCCCTCCCCCCCCAACCCCCCCCCCCGGCCCCCCCCCCCCCCCCACGCCTGCTCCTACCCCCCCTTCCCCTCGCTCCCAATCCCCCTCCCCCCTCCTCCCCCACCCTCCCCCCCCCTCCCCTTCATGCCCTATCCAGGGTGAACCCAACCCCTCCCAGACCCCTCTCCCCTGTCTCCGTCCCGTCCGACCCTTGCCCGCTCCCTCATTCCCGCGCGGGCCGCACCCCCCCCCCCCCGGTGCCCCCTCGCCATCCGACAACTCCCCACGTAATCTCCCTCGGAGCCCCCCCACTCGATCTCCTGCCCCACCTAAACCTCCGAGCCCCCCCCCTGGCCTCCTCATCCCTCCTACCACACACCACCCACACACACCGCCACACCACACACACCCACCACACCCCCTGCATACCACTACTCACACTACACAAACCACCCCAGCCTTCCTGCACTAGCCCCAAGTACGAGCGTCAGCACCACCCACCACTACTCGGCCCCCCCCCCCACCGGGTACCCTATTCCGCCCCGCTGCCCCCGCGGTCCTTTGCCGAGCTCCAGCCGTTCCGGCACTCCCCCCCCTATCCACCCCCCAATCAAGCCTGAGACTCTCACGCACCCCCACGTCGGAGAACAACCCCACGCCCCCAGGCGCGTCCACCACTCCACCATATCACCCCCTGAAACCCTCCTCCCCCCCCACCCAACACACACTCTGCCCCCCCATCTGCCACCCCCCCCGCCCCAGCCAGCAACTGCCCGATCCAGCCCCGGTTACGCCGCCCCCCTAACCAGTCCCTCTCTCACCCAATCACAGGCACCCCAGCCCCAGTGAGGCCCGATGGGCGCACGGGGGAATCTTGTCCTACCCGTTCCCCCTCCACCGTGACCCCCAACCTCAACCCCCCCTGCCAGTCCAACAACCAGGCCCCCCCTGGCCACCTAGACACCTTCCCCCAGCCCCCCACCCCCCACCGCCCCACCACCCCCCATCACCCCCACCGCCCCCACACAACGTTACCACCACCACAACCCCCACCACCGGCATACCCCAAAGCTACTGCTCCCCTCCCCCTCCCCCCCTTCACCCATGCGGCAGCGCCGCCCGCCCCGCGTGGCACCACCCCCGTGAACTTTCGATGCCAGACTCACCCAGCTCATTCCTGCCACTAGGGGGGACCGGTTACTTTGTCTCCTCCCCACACTCATCCCTCTCGTGCCCTTTGAAATCTACCCCCCCTCTGCGCCCCCCTCTGCCCCCCCTCCTCTCCCCCCCCCCCCTCTCTCTTTTCTCTCTCTCTCCATCCTTCTGTTCCTCCCTCGCTTCATGCACTATCCCCCCTCGTCTTCTTCCTTCTCATCCAGCTCCCCCCCCCCCCCCCCCCACAGACACCAGACCCCCCCCCCCCCCCCCACACACACACAGACACCAGACCCTCACGGTCCTCAAACTGCTTCAACACACGTACTCAAGGGGGGCGCACAGACAGCACACACCCCACACACACAGGACACACAAGACCCTCACACACACACCACACACAGACAGACACACAAGACCCCCCGAGCGACACACACACCCAGACCCCCACACACACACACACAGACACACCAACCCCCCCGCACACACACAAACACCAGACCCCTCACACAGACACCAGACCCCTCACACAGACACCAGACCCCTCTATTGTTCCTCACTCTTTTCTCTGTGCCGGTTCCCCCACGACCATATTGAGAGTTGCTGTTCTCTCTCCTTCTCTTTCCCGCGCTCTCGGGCCCTCTCTCTCTGCCCCCTGCCCCTTCCTGCCCCTAACCCAGCAGACTAACAGTGAAGGTTATATTAACGTTGATAATCCGGGATCTGGATGTACTAGCCAGAGTCTGGGGAAAAAAAGAGGAAAAAAATCAAACTTTGTGCAAATGTGTTTTCTTACTATTTTTAATGTTATGACATCTTTACTCTAATCCACTGCTACAGTTAGTACTGAATACGCTTAGCCTACCTAGACATTTAAACTGTAATGATCGCAATTTTCCTTACCTGTATTTGATATGGCATCTTTAGCCCACTTCACCCTTATACTACATACCTAGTAACAAGTATTGCCCGTCTAAATTGAAATCATTTGTCTGTCTGCACTAAATGTGATTCTCTTATTGTCCCTTAAAAATATATTTCATGGTCGATTCATTACCAATTGAAGCTGAAAGCAACAGGAAGTGACAACCAAAATTCTCACATGTACCCTGCCACCCCCCAGCCCCTCTCCACCCAGACCCTCTCCACCCAGCCCCTCTCCACCCAGACCCTCTCCCCACCCAGACCCTCTCCCCACCCAGACCCTCTCTCCACCCAGACCCTCTCCCCACCCAGCCCCTCTCCCCACCCAGACCCTCTCCCCACCCAGCCCCTCTCCCCACCCAGACCCTCTCCCCACCCAGCCCCTCTCCCCACCCAGACCCTCTCCCCACCCAGCCCCTCTCCCCACCCAGACCCTCTCTCCACCCAGACCCTCTCTCCACCCAGACCCTCTCCACCCAGACCCTCTCCACCCAGACCCTCTCTCCACCCAGACCCTCTCCACCCAGACCCTCTCTCCACCCAGACCCTCTCCACCCAGACCCTCTCTCCACCCAGACCCTCTACACCCAGACCCTCTCCACCCAGACCCTCTCCACCCAGACCCTCTCTCCACCCAGACCCTCTACACCCAGACACACACTCTCCTTCCAACCCCGCACCCCCCCCCCCCCCCCACCCCTCCAGACAGTGGGCTGCATTGAGGCAGGAAGTAACGGGAAGTGTATTTGTAGTTAAAGTGAATGTGTGCTGTCATTGGTTGGATCACATGGTGAGGTCAGATCATGACGATGATGATGAAGAGGATGAAGAGGAAGATGAGGAAGAGGATGATGATGAAGAGGATGACACCAGCCCTGACCCCAGCCCTGACCCCAGCCCTGACCCCAGCCCAGACCCCAGGCCCAGACACCAGCACTGACCCCAGCCCAACCCACCTCCAGCCAGACAGAGCAGCCCAGCCCGTGGACCCACGACCACCAAGAACCTTCTTGACGAACAGGTTAGAATCACCGAAGTGCTCCGTAGCTCCTCCACACGACCTGACATTTGCGAGAAAGGTGAAACATGCATACTGTTACTATTATTTATTTATCATCGAGATCAATCATTATTTACTGTTCTATTGATGAGGTGGGTGGTATAATGTGTCATTGTTAGTATAATGGAAGCACCAGACTGTGTAAGAAGAAAGCTTTTTTATTCGTGGCAGTTCGAGGGCGAACAGCGGGAACTAGCCACGCAGCAGCAAACTGAGATGGCAGCCATGTTAGTACCGGTTGGAAAATGACTTACAGTGCTGAAATAAAATTTATTCTTTTAGTAAAAAAAAAGTAATATTCTGTCTCCGTCTCTCTCTTTTGTTGTTGTTTCTGCGATGTGTCGCTGGCCCTGCTCTGGGGCTGTAATGTTCTTCCATCTGCGACTATGACCATATGTGACTTCTTGGAGAAGTCGTGGCCTGATGGTTAGGGAGTCAGGCTTGTAACCTGAAAGTTGCTGGTTCGATTCTCGCACCGGCAGGAATTGAAGGTGGGGATTGTGAACAAACAGCGCTCTCTCTGCCTTCGATAGCATGACTGAGGTGCCCTTGAGCACCGAACCCCCAATTGCTTCCTGGGCGCTGGAGCAATAGCTGCCCACTGCTCTGGGTGTATGTTCACTGTGTGTGCGTGCGGTTGCCCACTACTCACTGCTGTGTGTGCACTTGGATGGGTTAAATGCAGAGGGTTAATTTAGAGTATGGGTCACCATACTTGACAATACGTCACTTCACTAATTGTGTTTAGGTAATAGAGTTGTAGAAATTACAGCAATCAAAAACGATGTATTTCATTGTATTTGATAACTGACTTTTATAAAGACAACATCGTGATGGAAGTGCGGTTTAGCAGATTAACTTAATGCACGTGGTGTCACAGGAGACAATCTTACAATAACCTAGACGGGCGCTATGTTTTGGAGACACAAGGGTATTTCTGTTAGCCAATAACTGAACGGGGCGGTCTCCAAATGAACGATCTTGATTGGCCAAGCCGCACAAAATAAGCGCTGAGTTCCTTTTCCGCCCTGAACAGTGACGCAGCTGCCGTGACGTCCGGGAACATGGCGAACATTAGAAGTGTCAAGGTGAGGAAAAACAAAGAGAAAAGTAATTAAACACAGTTTACGGTTACAAAACAACTTTTAACTTTTCTACGGAGTCAACAAAGGCAGTTCTTTGTGTAGTTTCATATCGCTATTTATTTCGATCACACTGTTTAAAAATGTGTTCTTATTTCGTTGAATTCTGTTTCTGCTAAGTTTCCATTCTCGGGCGATCTTAAACCATGTAGTTTGTGGCCACAGCCCGCTGCTGTTTGTTAGACTAGCTTACAGAGCCGGTGTCTGTCCGTACGACTTAAGTAGCGAGTACTAGCTAACGTTGACATTGTGATATGTTATATCATTGTGCGAGCTTCACGTTTAGCAGATGTTTTGGTGATGATCGAGTATAGCTAGCTCTATGTAAAATGGCATCTCTAACCTGTTGGTGTGTCACGGCATCAACTCTTTCCGTTTTCATGATGATGTTTCCTGTGCACTTGTCCGATCTTGTGTTGTGTTCGCCCGTCTGCAGGGCATGGTGGGGTTGGTGACTGGCGGGGCGTCCGGTCTGGGTCGTGCCACAGTGGAGCGTCTGGTGCAGCAGGGAGCGAGCGCTGTGGTGCTAGATCTTCCGTCGTCTGATGGCCATGCCCTGGCCACTGGTCTGGGAGATCGCTGTGCCTTTGCCCCTGCAGATGTAAGACCACTACTGCCATCTAACTCTGCCCTACCAGAACCTTATCTGGACCAGAACCCTACTAATTCAACTTCAGCTACCTACACCACCCTAGATAACTCTACCCTGCTATTATATTTGTCAATGTGGCATGTCCCCCACCTGCAGTATTGAGACAGCCCCACCTGCAGTATTGAGACAGCCCCATCTGCAGTATTGAGACACAGCCTCACCTGCAGTATTGAGACACAGCCTCATCTGCAGTATTGAGACACAGCCCCACCTGCAGTATTGAGACACAGCCCCACCTGCAGTATTGAGACACAGCCCCACCTGCAGTATTGAGACACAGCCCCACCTGGAGTATTGAGACAGCCCCACCTGCAGTATTGAGACACAGCCTCATCTGCAGTATTGACACAGCCCCACCTGCAGTATTGAGACACAGCCCCACCTGCAGTATTGAGACACAGCCCCACCTGCAGTATTGAGACCTACCTGTAGCCAGGTGGTGAATGAGGATGTCTCATCCGAGCGTGATCCTGTGTGTTGGTGTCCTAGGTGACATCGGAGGCGGATGTGCGTGCGGCGGTGGCGTTGGCCCGGCAACGCTTTGGAAGGTTGGATCTGGCGGTGAACTGTGCTGGCATCGCCGTGGCAGTGAAGACCTTCAACTTCAAGAAGGACGTTCCTCACAGTCTGGAGGACTTCATCCGTGTGATCACTGTGAGTCTGTGACCCTCACCTCACCCTCTCACCTTACCACCTCACCCTCTCACCTTACCACCTCACCCTCTCACCTTACCACCTCGCCTTATTACCTCACCTTACCACCTCACCCTCTCACCCTACCACCTTACCCTCTCACCTGTGTGTGTGTGTGTGTGTGTATGCATGTGTGTGTATGTGCGTGTGTGTATGCGCGTGTGCGTGCACGTGCGTGCGTGCAGGTGAACATTGCAGGGAGCTTTAACGTGATCCGTCTGGCTGCGGGGGAGATGGGGAGAAATGAGCCGGATGCAGACGGACACAGAGGCTGCATTATCAACACAGCCAGCGTGGCGGCCTTCGATGGACAGGTACACACACACTACACACACACACACACACACACACACTACACACACACACTCACTACACACATATATCTTCTAGATCTATAGATATAGATATATATATACATGCGCATGCGTACACACAGATGAGTTGAGTGTGTGTGCTTGCAGGTGGGCCAGGCAGCATACTCTGCTTCTAAAGGAGGCATCGTGGGAATGACTCTCCCCATCGCCAGAGACCTGGCCCCTATGGGCATCAGAGTGGTTACCATAGCGCCTGGTCAGTACACACTCTCTCCATTACTCCATCTGTCTCCATCTCCCCACCCCCCTCTGTCAGTATCTAACCCTCCTCCTGTCCTCCAGGGCTGTTCTCTACCCCCCTCCTGGCAGGGTTACCTGAGAAGGTACGCTCCTTCCTGGCTCGCCAGGTGCCCTTCCCCTCCCGCCGTGCCTGGCTAGGCGTTACTGAGCTCACGCTCTTTCCTGGCTCGTCAGTGTGCCCTTCCCCTCCGCCCTGGCGTGAGACCCTGCCAGAGCCTTGTCTCACCGGTGACGGCACCTGCACGAGAACTCCCCCATGCACTTCAACCGCCTCATGTCTCCCCTGTTGGGTTTTCCAGTAATAAACTGTCTCTACTCCTCTGTGTTTACTTTGTCTCCTGTTTTCCATTTTAATTTAACCTGCTTACTGGAGATACCAGCCTAAGACCTGCTTACTGGAGATACCAGCCTTAGACCTGCTTACTGGAGATACCAGCCTGACTTAGACCTGCTTACTGGAGATACCAGCCTGACTTAGACCTGCTTACTGGAGATACCAGCCTGACTTACACCTGCTTACTGGAGATACCAGCCTAAGACCTGCTTACTGGAGATACCAGCCTAAGACCTGCTTACTGGAGATACCAGCCTAAGACCTGCTTACTGGAGATACCAGCCTAAGACCTGCTTACTGGAGATACCAGCCT
>BROE01000021.1:381877-405540 GCA_036571765.1 Plecoglossus altivelis | reverse complement strand
GCGACATAGCAGTCTAGACTGCAACTCTAAGAGATGCAGCATTCTACTGAACTACCGAAGAGAGAGATACTGGTCTCAGTCCCGATTTTAAAGCCAGATCCCAGGAACTTGACCTCCACCTTGTCCAGTCCGATGTGTGCTCCAGTGTCCACCCCCAGACCCAGCGTAGCCTTCAGGGGTCCAGCCGAGGCTGAAGCACTGGCCACCTCTGCCCTGGCCATGGCTCCAACACCTGTGACTGTATAGCCCGCACCAGCATAGGCATTTGGACCTTTGGCCTCTGCATCGCACAAGCTCCACTCTGCCCTGGCTTTGCCCACTCCAGCCTCAGCTATTACCCCTCCACGAGGTAAGCGTTTCCCTGGCTCGTTCTCAAACCCAGATGATTGATAGGACTGAGCTCCAGCGTATGTTGTCTGGGTGTAGGCATGTCCTGGACGGTCAAATGTGTCAATCATATCCACAGCGCCACTGGGAGAAAGTTTTCCTGTGTTGATTAAAAACATTAGCAGATGATAGTGTTATCACTCTCTGAAGATACTCTGATCATGTTGGAATGTTTTAAGCTTTGCCCACCTTTTATTTGAGCTTTTCCACTCTTCATCGTGCAGTGAGAGGATAGGACACTGGCTCTCCACCGGCCTGCTGTTTGTGTTCTCTGTACATTAGCGATTCGAACAAATTGATTTTTATGATTTAGTAATTTTTGGAATAATTGGTGGTTACTTAACAGAATGGCCTCTGTTACTGTGCACAGGCCATGAATATATAGAGTATAGGTATGGTTGTAAGGAATAGTGGTCCTGTATGTGTGTTACTATATACTCTATATATATATATATACATTATATATACACATATACATGTTATATATACATTTACATGTTATAACATGTTATATATACATATACATGTTATATATACATTTACATGTTATAACATGTTATATATACATATATATACTTTTTAAAAATCCAATAAGTTAATGTCGATTTTGTTAAACTAATAACAAACTCATGTAATCAGTTTGTTAAAATAATTTTAGCTGACACAATTTGAACCTAGCTTTGCTAAGAATATTTCAGTTCTTCATATGGAAACTGGGAAAATGACTAACTTAATAACAAGAAGTTACCAAGGTAACTGGTAGATAAACTACATTTCAGTTGCAACACGTATTGATTTCATCAGGTCTTGATTTGATTTTTCATGTAGGTTTGGTTATACATAGATTATAGAAATACATTTTTAAAAATCTACCAAAAAACGACGTCTGTATAGTAGCTAACTGTAATCAGAATATTTGCTACAGCTGTTCAGTAACTTTAGACTGCAAAAGTCAAAGTATGTATTGCATTCATACAGTACACACTTCATATTCCAGTTTGTCTTACCTGCTCTACAGATGAAATAAGTCTGTTGGAGGGAGTCTGTTTTTAGGCTAGTTGTCCCTTTATATTTACACGGTCAAAAATAGTCTTTTTAGCTTTCTCTTTCGTTATGAGTTGTGTTGTGTGTGGTGCTGGCTCGCGCGCGCGTGCTGTGTGTGTGTGTTGTGTGTCGTGTGTGTGTTTAGTGTGCGCGCGTGCGTGGTGTGCGTGTGTGCGTGTGGTGCGTGTGTGTGTGTGCTCTGCGCTCTTGTGCGGTGTGCGCGTGTTGCGCGTGTGCGCGTGTGTGCGTATGAATATGTCGTGTGTGTCGGCCTTTGTGTGGGTGCTGCCGTGCCGTTGGAATGCGTTCGCGTCAGCGCGTGCTATTGTCACGTTGGTCGTGGTGTGGCCCTACAGTTGTCTCCCTGATTGGGTTTTAGTAATAAACTGGCTCTAACTCCTCTATTTTACTATTTGTTTCCTGTTTTCTAAAAAATAGTATGGTAGATTGACCTGCTTACTGGACATCCAGCGTCTGTTTAGCATGCTTCTGGGATAGTATAACTTGTGTGTGTATAATATATATATATATAGATATACAGCCTGATTAGACCTGTTACTGAGAAATACCTCAGTCTGACTACAAGACCTGCTTACTGGAGATACCAGCCTGACTTAGACCTGCACTCTGGAGATACCAGCCCAAGACACACTGGTCAACAGCTAGAATATCAGATGGTCTCTATTTTACTGTACAGCTCTACGTTAGATCTAGCTTAACTTCTCTACAGTGTTTAATGTGACCGTGTGGTTCAGGAGTTTGATGAATTATAAAGATGTGTTCTGGTTGCTTGTATTTTATGCGTAATATGAAACAACAAAATGTTGATACTGTGTTATTTTATTACATTTGTTTTAACAAATCAGTTGAAAGACTTTAAGGGCAAGTCACACTGCGATATAGCAGTCTAGACTGCAACTCTAAGAGATGCAGCATTCTACTGAACTACCGAAGAGAGAGATACTGGTCTCAGTCCCGATTTTAAAGCCAGTTCCCAGGAACTTGACCTCCACCTTGTCCAGTCCGATGTGTGCTCCAGTGTCCACCCCCAGACCCAGCGTAGCCTTCAGGGGTCCAGCAGAGGCTGAAGCACTGGCCACCTCTGCCCTGGCCATGGCTCCAACACCTGTGACTGTATAGCCCGCACCAGCATAGGCATTTGGACCTTTGGCCTCCGCATCGCACACGCTCCACTCTGCCCTGGCTTTGCCCACTCCAGCCTCAGCTATAACCCCTCCACGAGGTAAGCGTTTCCCTGGCTCGTTCTCAAACCCAGATGATTGATAGGACTGAGCTCCAGCGTATGTTGTCTGGGTGTAGGCATGTCCTGGACGGTCAAATGTGTCAATCATATCCACAGCGCCACTGGGAGAAAGTTTTCCTGTGTTGATTAAAAACATTAGCAGATGATAGTGTTATCACTCTCTGAAGATACTCTGATCATGTTGGAATGTTTTAAGCTTTGCCCACCTTTTATTTCAGCTTTTCCACTCTTCATCGTGCAGTGAGAGGATAGGACTGGTGTGTTTGTTGTTCCTGTACAATGAGCGACTTCCGAAACCTACTGTGTGTTCACCTACTGTGTGTTCACCTACTGTGTCACCTACTGTGTGTTCACCTACTGTGTGTTCACCTACTGTGTCACCTACTGTGTGTCACCTACTGTGTGTTCACCTACTGTGTGTTCACCTACTGTGTGTTCACCTACTGTGTGTTCACCTACTGTGTGTTCACCTACTGTGTGTTCACCTTCTGTGTGTTCACCTACTGTGTTTTCACCTACTGTGTGTTCACCTTCTGTGTGTTCACCTACTGTGTTTTCACCTACTGTGTGTTCACCTTCTGTGTGTTCACCTACTGTGTTTTCACCTACTGTGTGTTCACCTTCTGTGTGTTCACCTACTGTGTTTTCACCTACTGTGTGTTCACCTTCTGTGTGTTCACCTACTGTGTTTTCACCTACTGTGTGTTCACCTTCTGTGTGTTCACCTACTGTGTTTTCACCTACTGTGTGTTCACTTACTGTGTCACCTACTGTGTATCACCTTCTGTGTGTTCACCTACTGTGTTTTCACCTACTGTGTGTTCACCTTCTGTGTGTTCACCTACTGTGTTTTCACCTACTGTGTGTTCACCTTCTGTGTGTTCACCTACTGTGTTTTCACCTACTGTGTGTTCACCTTCTGTGTGTTCACCTACTGTGTTTTCACCTACTGTGTGTTCACCTTCTGTGTGTTCACCTACTGTGTTTTCACCTACTGTGTGTTCACCTACTGTGTGTTCACCTACTGTGTGTTCACCTACTGTGTGTTCACCTACTGTGTGTTCACCTACTGTGTCACCTACTGTGGTGTCCACCGTACTGTGGTGTTCACGCTACTGTCGTGTTCACCCTAACTGTGTGTTCACGAGGTCTACTGTGTGACTCTACTGTGGTGTCCCTAACTGTGTGTTCCACGGGCTACTGTGTGTTCACCTACTGTGTCACCTACTGTGTGTCACCTACTGTGTGTTCACCTACTGTGTGTTCACCTACTGTGTGTCACCTACTGTGTGTCACCTACTGTGTGTTCACCTACTGTGTCACCTACTGTGTGTTCACCTACTGTGTGTTCACCTACTGTGTGTTCACCTACTGTGTGTTCACCTACTGTGTGTTCACCTACTGTGTGTCACCTACTGTGTGTCACCTACTGTGTGTTCACCTACTGTGTGTTCACCTACTGTGTGTTCACCTACTGTGTGTCACCTACTGTGTGTTCACCTACTGTGTCACCTACTGTGTGTTCACCTACTGTGTGTTCACCTACTGTGTCACCTACTGTGTGTTCACCTACTGTGTGTTCACCTACTGTGTCACCTACTGTGTGTTCACCTACTGTGTGTCACCTACTGTGTGTTCACCTACTGTGTGTCACCTACTGTGTGTTCACCTACTGTGTGTCACCTACTGTGTGTTCACCTACTGTGTCACCTACTGTGTGTTCACCTACTGTGTGTTCACCTACTGTGTGTTCACCTACTGTGTCACCTTCTGTGTGTTCACCTACTGTGTTTTCACCTACTGTGTGTTCACCTTCTGTGTGTTCACCTACTGTGTTTTCACCTACTGTGTGTTCACCTTCTGTGTGTTCACCTACTGTGTTTTCACCTACTGTGTGTTCACCTTCTGTGTGTTCACCTACTGTGTTTTCACCTACTGTGTGTTCACCTTCTGTGTGTTCACCTACTGTGTTTTCACCTACTGTGTGTTCACCTTCTGTGTGTTCACCTACTGTGTTTTCACCTACTGTGTGTTCACCTTCTGTGTGTTCACCTACTGTGTTTTCACCTACTGTGTGTTCACCTTCTGTGTGTTCACCTACTGTGTTTTCACCTACTGTGTGTTCACCTTCTGTGTGTTCACCTACTGTGTTTTCACCTACTGTGTGTTCACCTTCTGTGTGTTCACCTACTGTGTTTTCACCTACTGTGTGTTCACCTTCTGTGTGTTCACCTACTGTGTTTTCACCTACTGTGTGTTCACCTTCTGTGTGTTCACCTACTGTGTTTTCACCTACTGTGTGTTCACCTACTGTGTGTTCACCTACTGTGTCACCTACTGTGTGTTCACCTACTGTGTGTTCACCTACTGTGTGTTCACCTACTGTGTCACCTACTGTGTGTTCACCTACTGTGTCACCTACTGTGTGTTCACCAACTGTGTCACCTACTAAGATAAGATAAGATAAGATAAGAGATCCTTTATTTGTCCCACAATGGGGAAATTCCACTGTTGCAACACACAGTTTTGGACAGGAATGAAGGAAATAGGCGCATGCAATAACAAAGGATAAATAAACATGGTTGTAAATACAATATAAAGTGTAAAGTGCACACTCTTATTTACATTGTAAATGCTATTTAAAGTGGCTAAAGTGTATTGTTATATTATGTACAGTAAGTGACTACAGTGAGGTGAAAAGTCTATTTACAGTATGTTAAATTATGAATTATATTGCACATGATTGTGGCGGGTGAATGGCACGTGTTTAGGGCTAACAGTGATCATTGTAGAGTCTGACAGCAGCAGGAAGGAAAGACCTGCGAACCCTCTCCTTCATACAGCGAGGGTGAATCAGTCTGTCACCGAAGCTGCTCTCCAGGGCTGACATGGTGTCCTGCAGGGGGTGGGATTCATGGTCCAGCATCGACTCGAGTTTAGCCAGGACCCTTCTGTCCCCCACCTCACGCACTGAGTCCAGAGCACAGCCCAGGACGGAGCTGGACTTCTTGATGACCTTGTCCAGCTTCTTCCTCTCCCTCTCTGTAATGCTGCTGCTCCAGCAGACCACACTGTACAGGACGGCTGGTGCCACCACAGAGTCGTAGAAGGTCCTTAGGAGCGGCCCTGACACTCCAAAAGACCTTAGTCTCCTCAGGAGGTAGAGCCGTCTCTGACTCTTCCTGTACAGTGCTTCTGTGTTATGAGTCCAGTCTAGTTTGTGGTTCAGATGAACACTCAGGTACTTGTATGCGTCCACTCTCCCAATGTTCTTTCCCTGGATGTTCACTGGTGAGGGGGCAGTGGAGTGGCGTCGGCGAAAGTCCACCAGCATCTCCTTGGTCTTTCCTGCGTTGATGAGGAGGTGGTTCTGCTGACACCAGTCCACAAAGTCCTGTGTTAGTCCTCTGTACTCTGCATCGTCGTCGTCCGTGATGAGTCCGATGATGGCAGAGTCGTCAGAACTTCTGCAGAACACAGTTGTCCGTGTTGTGTCTGAAGTCCGGGGTGTAGAGGGTGAAGAGGAAGGGCGCTAGCACAGTGCCCTGGGGCGCCCCCACACTGCAGGTCAGAGTGTCAGACACACAATCCCGGGCTCTCACAAACTGAGGTCGGTTCGTGAGGTAGTCCAGGATCCACTCTGCCAGGTCACAGTCCACACCAGCAGTCTCCAGCTTGTCCCTCAGCAGCAGCGGCTGGATGGTGTTGAAGGCGCTGGAGAAGTCAAAGAACAGAATTCTCACAGCGCTGCCAGGGTTCTCGAGGTGAGAGAGAGAGCGGTGCAGCAGGAAGATGATGGCATCCTCCACTCCAATACCAGGACGGTACGCAAACTGCAGCGGATCCATGGCTGAGCTCACGGCGGAGCGTAGGTGGTCCAGGACCAGCCTCTCCAGTGTCTTCATCAGGTGGGATGTGAGAGCCACCGGCCTGAAGCTGCTGAGGTCTTTAGCGCGCGGTGTCTTTGGCACTGGTACCACACAGGAGGTCTTCCAAATCTGTGGTACCACCCTCAGCACACGGGGCACCACTGGCTGCCTGTGCACGATGGGTACATACACAGGCCGCAGATGTACAAGGTTGTGGTCCGATTTGCCCAGGGGGGGAAGAGGAGAAGAAGAATAAGCGTCCTTGGTGTTTGCAAAGAACAAGTCCAGGGTTTTCTTGTCTCTGGTGGGGCAGGTGACATACTGGGTGTATGTTGGCAGAACAGATGAGGGAGAGGCGTGGTTGAAGTCACCAGAGATGAGGAAGAGAGCCTGTGGGTGCTGTGTTTGTAACCTGCTGGTGCAGGATAGCAGAGCTTCACAAGCATTGTCAGCATTAGCAGAGGGGGCCACATACACTGCTATCACAATAATATGTGAAAACTCCCGGGGCAGATAATATGGCCTCATGCTAACAGCTAACAGTTCAATGTCTTTGTTACACAGCTGCTGTTTCACTGTACAGTGACCAGACTTGCACCACTTTCCATTCACGAACACAGCCAGGCCTCCTCCTCTCTTCTTACCGCTCTCTGCTGTTCTGTCCCCACGCAGCAGATGAAAATGGTCCAGAGTGACAGTTGAGTCCGGGATTTCGGGGGTTAACCACGTCTCCGTAAAAAAACATGATGCTGCTGTCTCTGTACTCCCGCTGGTACCGCGTAGACCCCGCCAGCTCGTCCATCCCGTTGCGGAGAGATCTCACGTTTCCCGTGATGATGACGGGGAGAACAGGTCGGAAGCATCTCTTCTTTTCCCGGAGTTTACGTCCCGCGCGCCGGCCTCTGCGTGTCTTCCGCAGCACCTCCGCTGGGATCTCGTGCCGGTCCCGGGGGAGACGCACCGCGCTCCGCAGCTCCAGCAGCGTCTCCCTGGAGTAAACACGCGGGGGCCGGGGGGAGGGGGGCCGATACACATCGCGGCAAGAACACGCAATAAAACAGCGAAACGAAAATAAGAACGAAAATAAAAGTAGAATCAACGCGGAGTCAGCGCGTGTGTGTTAACCCTCACTTCACAGAGAAGGTGTGCAAAAGTTAAAGTATTTACAATATAATACAATAGAAAGAAAGCGAAGAAAAGTTGGAAAAAGACGGAGCGTGTTGCAACCAGCAGCCGGCTCTCACCAGCGCCGTGACGTATCTCTCCTGTGTCTCTACTGTGTGTTCACCTACTGTGTGTCACCTACTGTGTGTTCACCTACTGTGTGTCTCACCTCCTGTGTGTCTCACCTACTGTGTGTCACCTACTGTGTGTTCACCTACTGTGTGTTCACCTACTGTGTGTTCACCTACTGTGTGTTCACCTACTGTGTGTCACCTACTGTGTTCACCTACTGTGTCACCTACTGTGTGTTCACCTACTGTGTGTTCACCTACTGTGTCACCTACTGTGTGTTCACCTACTGTGTGTTCACCTACTGTGTTCACCTACTGTGTGTTCACCTACTGTGTGTTCACCTACTGTGTGTCACCTACTGTGTGTTCACCTACTGTGTGTTCACCTACTGTGTGTCACCTACTGTGTGTCACCTACTGTGTGTCACCTACTGTGTGTTCACCTACTGTGTGTTCACCTACTGTGTGTTCACCTACTGTGTGTTCACCTACTGTGTGTTCACCTACTGTGTCACCTACTGTGTGTTCACCTACTGTGTGTTCACCTACTGTGTTCACCTACTGTGTGTACACCTACTGTGTCACTTACTGTGAAAGTGGCACATGATAACTGTCTACTGAATCCTTCAATTCAGGAATGATCACATTATTTTTCTATAGCCTGATATCCCAAGGTTCTTAATTTTGATCCTGTGGAGAAAGTCCTAGCTGAGACAGTGTGTGGCCAGGTGTCCTGATAAAGAACCACAGTGAAAGTATAAAACCGTAGGTTTGTCTTTTAATCATTTCAACGTAACACATGACAAGTCAAAGATACACATACTGTAGATCTGAGGTTGTGTTCTCTCTTTGGATCAACCAATATGCAAATCTGTCTCTTCACATCCCAGCGACTGACTGCATGTGAGATACGAAACAGGAAACGGCGACTCGCCTTCTTCTCCGCAGCATATCTTTATACAACTCTCCCTGTAGTAGATCACCTCCATGCTGTGTGAAATAGTGTAAGGATGAATACAAACATTTCATGGGTGGTTGTTTCAACTTTGTTCCAGAATTGTCTGTGGTAGCAAAGTACTAAAAATAAAAGGGCTATGTTGCTAAACACAATACACAAAGAGCTTGGAATGCAAGACTTACATTAAGCTAGAAATATATCAAACTAATACATGGGCATCGTCTGATTTAGATAACACCCAGTTTCTCACTAACAAGCAACAAAAAAATAATTATTTTAATCCAATCGATTTTCAGACTCAGATCATTAAGTTCCCTTAGAAGTGAGTTGCACTCCTGCTAGAATGGAGGTGAGGATAAGTGCATCCCTAGCAGAAGCAGAGGATGAGACAGCCAGGACCTGGCCACACCAACACGCCCACACAGAAACACTATGAAGGCCAGATAGACACAACACAGAGGACTGTGGGGTTCTGGGAAACTGCATCGCCCATCAGTGAACCCGGTGTATGACACTACGCAGCATTGATGCTTTAGAACTCTGGGGCCGTTTGGAGTTTTGATGTTGTACGTCTGAAACAAACCCTCTGGTTTACAGCTCCTCAGAAGCTGCTAGGAGCAGGAGGACAGGGGGACTGGAGGACAGGAGGACAGGGGGACTGGAGGACAGGAGGACAGGGACTGGAGGAGGGGGACTGAAGGACAGGGGGAGGAGGATGGGGCAAGGGGGACTGGAGACAGGGGGACTGAGGACAGGACTGAAGGACAGGGGATGAGGGGGACTGAAGGACAGGGGGACAAGGGGGACTGGAGGACAGGGGAGGGACTGAGGACAGGGGAGGAGGACTGGAGGACAGGGACAAGGGGATAGGGGAGGGGGGACTGGGGGACAGGGGGACAAGGGGGACTGGAGGACAGGGGACAAGGGGACAGGGGACGAGGGGACTGAAAGGACAGGGGGACGAGGGGACTGAAGGACAAGGGGGACTGGAGGACAGGGGGAGGAGGGGGACTGGAGGACAGGGGGACTGGAGGACAGGGGGAGGAGGGGACTGGAGGACAGGGGGGACTGGAGGACAGGGGGAGGAGGGGGACTGGAGGACAGGGGGACAAGGGGGACTGGAGGACAGGGGGACAAGGGGGACTGGAGGACAGGGGGACAAGGGGGACTGGAGGACACTGTTGAGTCCAGCAGCTTTGACAATAATAGTGTTGATGTGTTTTCACAAGTCTTTGGCTGTAGAAACGAGGTGTGGGCACAGGGCACCGGAGGCTGGCGTTAGTGAAACATCTATCAAAAATACTGTTATTCTTTTGCAGGACAAAACAAAAAAGACACATAAATTGATAAAATCTACACTTACTAATGGCACATACACGTACAGGATCAAATACAAAATTAAAAACATTTGAACATATAAGCTGAAGAAAACCAATACTCTTTTTAAAGGTAGAAAGTGCTAAATATGATCACTGAACCCTAGGGAGGACAAACCCAACACATGCTAACAGATTCTCTTTTTACGGTTTAGATTTTTTGAAATAAATGATTTTAATCACTTTATTTTCAGGTAAAATATAATTGTTCAATTTGATTGCTACAAATTCGCCTGACATCTAAAACCTTCTATTTGAAAAACAAAAGTAAGAATCTTGTCTTTTTAGTATATCAAAATTCATATGTAGTTACTGGGTATAAGTCAGTATGGATGAAGAAGGTGCGCACATATTTGTCAGGATAAATCATTGTTTTGATTCTCTAATGTCAATCATTCCCATCATTCATAGGGAGGATGATGTGGTTTTCAGGGGGCTGACTAAAAGTGTCATCCTAAACTTTGGGGCATTTATACCTCTCAGGGTTTACCTAGCAACACTCTCATCTGGGCTCCCATTGGTAGGCGTTGTCTGTATTAACCAGAGTGTGTTTACGGTAAAGTCTATAGGTGATGCTCCAGCCTTTGCCATTAGACTGATGGCGTATCTTCATCATCCAAGGGTAGAGATTAGAGATGTCATCAATACATCAGATGATGGGGGGGGGGAAAGGGCAACAGTCAATCAGAATCACAGACTCAGCGTGGCACTGCATGGCGCTGCGTGGCACTGCATGGTGCTGCGTGGCACAGCGTGGCACTGCATGGCACTGCATGGTGCTGCGTGGCACAGCGTGGCACTGCATGGCACAGCGTGGCACTGCATGGTGCTGCGTGGCACTGCATGGCACTGCGTGGCACTGCATGGCACTGCATGGCGCTGCGTGGCACTGCGTGGCACTGCATGGTGCTGCGTGGCACTGCATGGCACTGCATGGTGCTGCGTGGCACTGCATGGCACTGCGTGGCGCTGCGTGGCACTGTGTGGCGCTGCATGGCACTGCATGGTGCTGCGTGGCGCTGCATGGCACTGCATGGCACTGCATGGTGCTGCGTGGCACTGTGTGGCGCTTCTTCTCCCCAGGTTTTGGTAAAGAAAACAAAAATGAGGTGATGTGTTGTGTTGTTTTTCAAGGTCCTGTTTTAACAAACAGAAAATAATAATAATATCATGTGACAAACTAACAGACAACATGTATGACGTATCAGCATCAAAGCCAGAAGTCTCCTGCTTTGAATGTCAAAGACCCTCCCTTTCCCTCCCACTATCCCTCTCCCTCCCACTATCCCTCTCCCTCCCACTATCCCTCCCACCCTCCCAGCCTCTCCTCAAAACTCTGATCCTCTAAATGGAAGAAGCGGAGAGGAGAGGAGGGCAGAGAGAGGAGGAGAGGAGAGGAGAGAGGAGAGGAGGGGAGGAGAGAGGAGGGGAGTAGAGAGGGAGAAAGCAGAGAGGAGAGGGGGACAGAGGGAGAGAGGAGAGATGAGAGGAGAGCAGAGAGGAGGGGAGGAGAGAGGAGGAGAGGAGAGAGGAGGGGAGATGAGAGGAGAGCAGAGAGGAAGAGTGCAGGGTTAGGGTTACGTTGTGCAGGTTTCAGCTTCCTGTACGCCTTGAAATGTTCTAGTGGTCTACAGCTGGGTTGGCAGCCGTAGCTAAAAGCAGCAATATGTTTTGTTCTGTCCTTGTTGCTATAGTGTGGTAGACGTTTTGTTCTGTCCTTGTTGCTATGGTGTGGTAGACGTTTTGTTCTGGTTATTGTATTTACTTCCTAAGCAACTCTTGATAGTCTCCCAGGAGTTTCTGCTTCGCCCACAGAGAAGTCGTGTTTTGTCCGAGTTGTCGTCGGCGTTGTGATGCACACAGGTTCTGCCAGCCGATGACAGAAGGCTGTTCTTCTTCAAGCTGATATTCGGTGCACGACACAAACACCTTGGGGTGTGATAGGCTACTGAGCATGGGTCTGGCCAATAGCGTCTAACTTTACAGAATTGTGTGGCCAATGGCATCACAGTTTAACATGCGGGTGGACACAAAAGATGGTTATGTTGAAACTGTGGAGCCTATCATTGTCAGTTGTTCTTTTGTCTTATGAGACTTTTAAAGGAATCTATTTCAAATCCTAACACTCTTCTTCTGCCGCTAACAGCCTATTACACATCCTGTCAGATCACAGATCCTTTTCTAGAAACTGAGGAACAGGACAGAGAGAAGGAAGAGGGTAAAGAAAGCTAAAAGAGAAAACTAATACTTCATCCATTTCTGATCAATAAAACGCAAGATGCACCTGCCATACAGTACAAACAGCATCACCTGTAAATGAATCTACCTAAATACACAGAGATAAAAGCAAATATAATATTAATTTCTGATGAGATATATCGTACACTGCAATAACATCACAACACGTTTTCCTTGACTGTCATCGCCATTTCTGTTCTGCTATTCACATATGTCAGGGTTATTATCGGGGTTTTCATCATCATCACCTTACAACAACGGCCTAAAATATTTATCTATATGTTTTTTTTTACGTGTTTCTCCTAAATATATATATATATCTTTTAGATAATATACGGCAGGTGAGACAGCAATGAAACATTTGAAATCGTAGTTGTCAAGGAGACATGGAGTTGTGTGTGGTGGGTGTCTGGGGGAGACATGACCCTCAGGTCAAGGGTTAGAAAAAGTGTGCTAGCATGTGACAAGGACAATAAAATACAGGTCAATGTCCCTTTACACTGGCCAGGCTTAGGGCAGGCGATCTGGACTCGGATTAGACAGGTGGAGCCCAGCGGATCAGATCTACCATGGTCAGGATGTCAGCCTGGATCAGATCTACCATGGTCAGCCTAGATCAGATCTACCATGGTCAGCCTGGATCAGATCTACCATGGTCAGCCTGGATCAGATCTAACCCTGGTCGTGTCTCGCTGGAGGTGCTGGACTGCACCAACGCTGTTTCCTCTACAGAGATCAGGACACCTGGAACTAGATATCTTGCTATTCTATTCCAATAAAGACATTAATGGAAGGCCAAAAACCTTTAACTATGGGTACGTCGAGGGGGGGTAGGGCTGGTTTGGGACTGAACTGGGATTACCCAGTGGGCTGGGGCTGGAGAGGGGCTGAGCTGGGATAGTAGTGGGCTGGTTTGGGGCTGAACTGGGCTGGGAACTGAGCCCAGATGCAGGACTGGGTCCAGCTCTAAGCCTTCACTGGAAGGCTTGGTGGAAACGAGGCAATGTGGTGGTGCTGAGGCTGGAGCTGAAGACTGGAGGGAGGGGCTGCAGGGCCCCCAGGCCCCCCGCGGCCCCCAGGCCCCCCGCGGCCCCTAGGCCCCCCGCAGGGCCTCCAAGCTCCTGAGGTTGCAGCTGCAGAGAGGTAAGCGAGGCACTGCCGGACGCTGCTGCAAGCTGTGACTCGGTGGCATGTAGGGAGGAGGAAGAGGAGGAGGAGGAAGAGGAGGAGGCTGCCGACGAGGTATAACCCATCACCATTCCTCCGGCGCTCATGGGGGCGCTGTAGGGAGGCAGGTTGAAGGGCAGGAAGCTGAGGAGATGGGAGAAGTCCATGTTAGCAGCACACAGAGACTCAGACATCCCGGCGGGGCTCTTGGACAAAAGGGCGTCCCCACACAGGTCATCTGGCAGGCCGGCCGATGGCTCCAGCCCCTTGGGGGGGGAAGCAGCAGCAAGGGGGTCTGAAGAAGGGGCCCCGGGGAGGCCACTCTGCAGATCCATGAGGAAGCTCTCCATCTCCACCTTGAGAGGCTTGTCCAGCAGATATGAGGTAGATCCCAGCTGGTACTTAGGGGGGGGTTGAAGGGGCTGGGGCTGGGGCCCTGGGGCAGGCAGGGGCGGGGAGTGGTGGTGATGGTGGTGGTGGTGGTGGTGGTGATGGTGATGAGGGTGGTGAGGGTGGTGGTGTGGGTGGAGGGACGTGGGGGGGTCCATGTGGCAGCCCATGCCCATGGCTGCAGACAGGGAGCTGGGCATCAGGGAGGGGTGGTGCCCCCCTCCGGGGCTAGGGAGGGGCTGGAGGTGGTGGGGGTTATACATGCCCATGGGGAAGGCTGTCCCACCAGGGAAGGGCTTGGCCATGAGAGGGTCCTTACTGGAGCTCATACTGCACATCATAGGGCTGTGCTCTTCCTTGATGGATCCAGACCCCAGCTGCCCCAGCAGGTCTGGTGGCTCTGTCTTGATCTTCAGAAGCTCCTGGGAGTGGCTCTTCTTCACGTGTCTTGTCAGGTGGTCCTTCCTGCCGAAGCGCTGGGCGCAGTACTGACACAGGAAGTCCTTGCGGCCCGTGTGCACCACCATGTGACGGCGGACGTCTTTACGCGTGTAGAAGCGGCGGTCACAGTGGTCACATGGGTGCTTCTTTTCCTTGGCGCCACCTGACGCCTTACCTGAATGGCTCTTCAGGTGTTCCAGCAGTGCCGGTGTGCTCTCGTAGCTCTGCAGGCACACCTTGCAGGTGAGGTCCCCTGCTGTGGCTGAGTGCATGGCCACATGGCGCTTGTAGCCCAGCTTGGTGTTGTAGTGCTTCCCACAGTCCTGGCAGCGAAAGGCCTCCTTGTTTGGATCGTGGGTCTGGAGATGGTTCTTCAGGTGGTCCTTGCGGTGGAACATCTTCTCGCAGAACGAACACTGGTGAGTTTTCTGAGGGGAGTGTGTGGCCATATGCCTGTGTAGGGGGGCAGGCAGGGGACAGGAGGGGTGGGCAGGGGACAGGGGGAGACAGAGGGCAGGGGACAGGGGGAGACAGAGGGCAGGGGGAGGAAGGAGGGGGGAGGGTTGAGAAGGGTGGAGGTAGAAAAAGAAATGTGGAAGATGAAGATGGACAGATCAAATTTGTAATTATTTATTTATGTTTAATAATTTACTCAGTCAGCAGATGATTTTATCCAAGGTGACGATCCTACTGTCAAATGTACTGGTAGCTGATATGTTACTTTACACTGTGTCTGCTAGCTGAGATGTTACTTTACACTGTGTCTGCTAGCTGAGATGTTACTTTACACTGTGTCTGCTAGCTGAGATGTTACTTTACAATGTGTCAGCTATCTGAGATGATACTTTACACTGTGTCTGCTAGCTGAGATGTTACTTTACAGTGTCTGCTAGCTGAGGTGTTACTTTACACTGTGTCTGCTAGCTGACATGTTACTTTACACTGTGTCTGCTAGCTGAGATGTTACTTTACAATGTGTCTGCTAGCTGAGATGTTACTTTACACTGTGTCTGCTAGCTGAGATGTTACTTTACACTGTCTGGGAGCGGAGATGTTACTTTACACTGTCTGGGAGCGGAGATGTTACTTTACACTGTCTGGTAGCTGAGATGTTACTTTACACTGTGCTTGCTAGCTGATATGTTACTTTACACTGTGTCTGCTAGCTGATATGTTACTTTACACTGTGTCTGCTAGTTGAGATGTTACTTTACACTGTGTCTGCTAGCTGAGATGTTACTTTACACTGTGTCTGCTAGCTGAGATGTTACTTTACAGTGTCTGCTAGCTGAGATGTTACTTTACACTGTGTCTGCTAGCTGAAAGGTGGTTACTTTACACTATACCTGATAAGTACAGACAGTTCCTTGACTCTGACTTGAAATAGTGTAAAAACATGGCTTTTCAGTTTCTAGCTGCATTGTTGTAGTTTGTTTGCAGTGTTAGATGAGGGTACCTTAGGAGCTTGTATTTGGAGCTGAAGGACTTTGAACAGTGATGCTGAGAGCAGTGAAACGCCTTCTCTCCGCTCCTCTCTTCCCTCTCCGTTTCTCTTTCTCTCTGCGAGGGGCGGAGCTTATCTCCGCGGTGACAGAGCGAGTGAAGGCGAAGCGTCTCCTGACAGCCAATCAGAGCCCCACACACCGGACACTCCTTCACACCTACTCCTCCTCTCTCTTCCTTCACTTTCTCCCTCTCTCTCCCCCTCTCCCTCTCTCTCCCCCTCTCCCTCTCTCGCTCT
The DNA here is from genome assembly GCA_036571765.1 of Plecoglossus altivelis. Classification (NCBI taxonomy): domain Eukaryota; kingdom Metazoa; phylum Chordata; class Actinopteri; order Osmeriformes; family Plecoglossidae; genus Plecoglossus; species Plecoglossus altivelis. The sequence continues at coordinate 389,430 of BROE01000021.1, read as the reverse complement.
CTCTCTCTCTCCGTCCGTGGTAGGGCGGTTTCCCCGTACAGTTTGGCGGTGGCGTTGGGGGCGTGGCTTGCTGCGGCTCTGCGCTGCTCTTCGTCCGGCGTGATCAAGGCGGTATAGTGGCGACGTTGGGCATCAGCTGCGGCTGCTGCCATGGCAGCCCTAGGGTGCCGTTGCCATGGAGACGCGGCCGTGGCTCGCCCTGACCCTACCTACTGGGCGCTAAGTGGGCGTGGCTACAGCCAAGGGGAGCGGAGCCAGGTAGAATTGTTGGAAGGATTGTTACTGGTCGAGGGGTTATGCGTGGCCACCAGTCGTAATCTTCTGGAGGAAAGCAAATTAAGAACATACAGGTAAGAGGAACAGACTTTTACGACGGTTATCTCAAGGTTAGGGTTATCTCAGTACAGATTTCCCTGAGTTAAGTTATCCCAGGGTTATCAGTACAGATGTCTCTGAGTTAAGTTATCCAAGGGTTATCAGTACAGATGTCTCTGAGTTAAGTTATCCAAGGGTTATCAGTACAGATGTCTCTGAGTTAAGTTATCCCAAGGTTATCAGTACAGATGTCTCTGAGTTAAGTTATCCCAGGGTTATCAGTACAGATGTCTCTGAGTTAAGTTATCCCAGGGTTATCAGTACAGATGTCTTTGAGTTACGTTATTCCAGGGTTATCAGTACAGATGTCTCTGAGTTAAGTTATCCCAGGGTTATCAGTACAGATGTCTCTGAGGTTAAGTTATCCCAGGGTTATCAGTACAGATGTCTCTGAGTTAAGTTATCCCAAGGTTATCAGTACAGATGTCTCTGAGTTAAGTTATTCCAGGGTTATCAGTACAGATGTCTCTGAGGTTAAGTTATCCCAGGGTTATCAGTACAGATGTCTCTAAGTTAAGTTATCCCAGGGTTATCAGTACAGATGTCTCTGAGCTAAGTTATTCCAGGGTTATCAGTACAGATGTCTCTGAGTTAAGTTATCCCAGGGTAAAGGTTATCTTCACGCTGGTATCTCAGTTACTGATAATAAAGAAACTCACCCGTATTTTAGTATCTGATCTCTGGTCTCCCCTCGTCAACCTTCTTGCTCTTCTTCTCTCTCTGTGTCTTTCCTCCTCTCTCCCCTCCCCTCCGCCCGCTCACCCTGTACCACTCAAGCACCTATGGTTGGGCACGACATGAGTGGGGAAAGTGTGTTGCATCCTTAATACATCTGAGACAGAAGAACAAAGGAGCAAATGACAACAATCCCTCTTCTTCAGGGTTAGCGGTGAGACTCATGATATGCATGTACCAGAACCGTGGTTAGACATGTGTACAGAACAATAGTGACATGTTAGCATGATAGAGAACATTTGAACTGTATTTATGTACAGCACTCCTATGTGAACAGGTTAGCGATGTGCACAGACTTGGATTAACGAGGCTATGTGAACCATTTTTAGCCAGTACAGTATGACATTGGTGAACATGTTAGCATGTACACACTGTATGTGAACCTGTTAGCATGTACACACTGTATGTGAACCTGTTAGCATGGTAGAAGTTTCTTGATCCTGCTAGAGTGCAGCTGCCTGTTTCCACCATTAGGTGTCACTGTTATGACTTGTATGATGCATATGTTGTGGCAGCGCTTGAGTGATTGTGAGTGTGTGTGCGTGTGTGTATGTGGATGTGTGTGGATGTGTGTGTAGATGAGTGTGTGTGTGGATGTGCGTGTGCGGTGGATGTGTGTGTGTGAATGAGTGTGTGTGGGTGAGTGTGTGTATGAGTGTGTGTGTATGGATGTGTGTGGTGGATGTGTGTATGTGTATGGATGTGTGTGTGGTGGATGTGTGTGTGTGTATGGATGTGTGTGTGGTGGATGAGTGTGTGTGTATGGATGTGTGTGTGGTGGATGTGTGTGTGGATGAGTGTATGTGTATGGATGTGTGTGTATGGATGTGTGTGTGGTGGACGTGTGTATGTGTATGGATGTGTGTGTGGTGGATGTGTGTGTGTGTATGGATGTGTGTGTGGTGGATGTGTGTGTGGTGGATGTGTGTGTGGTGGATGTGTGTCTTCAGACAATAATGGAAACACTGGCTGTGAGTGTGTATGTGCAAGCACATGTTATGAAAGTGTGTATACATGTGTGCACATGTTATGAAAGTGTGTATACATGTGTGCAAATGTTATGAAAGTGTGTATACATGTGTGCACATGTTATGAAAGTTAGTTGTCTAAGTCTTATCACAATATCACAGCATTTCCATTCCATTTCCACATCTCTCCTCCCCTCCCTCATCTCTCCTCCCCTCCCTCATCTCTCCTCCCCTTCCTTCCCTCCCTCCTCTCCTCCCCTCCCTCATCTCTCCTCCCCTCCCTCATCTCTCCTCCCCTCCCTCCTCTTCTCCCCTCATCTCTCCTCCCCTCATCTCTTCTTCCCTCCCTACTCTCCTCCCCTCCCTCCCCTCATCTCTCCCTTCAGAACAGCATTTTCATTTTCAGTTCCTCTTCTTCCAGAAAGCGATTGTGACCGTAGGCACAATGTAAAGAAAGTTGTTACTGTATGAGTGTGTTTGTCTGTGTGCATGTGAGTGTGAGTGTGTAAGTATGTGAGTGTGAGTGTGTAAGTATGTGAGTGTGAGAGTGTGTGTGTGTAAGCATGTGAGTGTGTGTGTGTGTGTAAGCATGTAAGCGTGTGTGTGTGTTTGTGTGTGTGCATGTGTGCATGCTCCCTCCTCCTCCTCTCTCCCTTCTCTCTCTCCCTCCCTCCTCCTCTCTCCCTACTCCTTTCTCCTCTCTCCCTCCTTCCTCCCTCGCAAACTCTCCCTCCTCCTCCTCCCTCGCGCCCTCTCTGCCTCCTCTCTCTCCTCCTCCTCTCCCCTTCCCCCTCTCTCCCCCGCCCCCTCCGCCATGCCAACTTAAACAGTCATCAATGAGCTTGTTCCTCTCCCTTGCTGCAGTAGGGTGAAGAACAGCTAGCCAAATAAACAGGGTAGATTAAAGTGTGTATGATTAAAGTAAAAAGTGCACATGCATGTGTTCTTGTGCGTAAGTAAACGTGTGTGAGTGTATATGTGTGTGTGAGTGTCTGTCTGTGTGAGTGTTTATGTGTGTGTGTTTGTGTGTGTGTATGAGTGTCTATGTGTGTGCGTTTCTATGTATGTGTTTGTTTCTATGTGTGTGCAAGAGTCTATGTGTGTGTGAGTGAGTGTATCTATGTGTGTATGTGTGTTTGTGAGTGTGTGTATCTATCTATTTGTGTGTGTGTGTGTGTGTGTATATATATATATATTTGCAAGTGTATGTGAGTGTGTGTGTGTGACAGTTTGTGTGTGTGTGTGCGCGTGTGTGAGTGAGTGAGTGAGTGAGTGTGTGTGGTGTGTGTGTGTGTGTTGTGTGTGTGTGTGTGAGTGAGTGAGTGAGTGGAGGAGGTTTGGGGGAAGCCCTTCAGCCAGGGAGTCCCTGTGGTGACACAGCAGCAGCAGTAGCAGGGACTCTGCCAGCAGGCACCATGCCAACACTCTCCCTCTCGCCTCATCTCTCCTCAACATCATCTTCTCCCTCTCCCTCATCTCTCCCCCACTCTCTCTTCCTCCTCATCTTCCTCTCCCTGCATCTTCCCTCATCTCTCCCTCTCCTCATCTCTGCCCTCTCCTCATCTCTCCCTTCCCTTCATCTCTCCCTCTCCTCCATCTGCTCTCATCTCTCCTCTCTCCCTGCTCCCCTCAATTCACCTTCCTCTCCCTGCATCTCACTTCTTCCCTCATCTCTCCTCATCTCACTTTTCTCTCCTCATCTCTCTCTCCCTCATCTCACTCCCTTTCCCGCATCTCACTTCTCTCCCTCATCTCTCCGTCTCTCCTCATCTCTCCCTCTCTCACTTCCTCTCCCCTCCTCTCGTCCTTCATCTCACTCCCGTCTCACCATCTACTTTGCTCCTCCTCCTCCTCTCCCTTCCCTCATCTCACTTTCACTCCTCATCTCTCTCTGCCTCTCCCTCATTCTCTCCCTCATGCTCTCCTCTCCTCATCTCTCCTTCATCTCTCCCATCACTCTACTATTTCCTTCTCTTCTTTCTCTCTATTTCTCCTCTTGCTCGCTTTAGGTATCAGATTGATCTTCTCTTGGCTCTCCCTGTGGCTCCATCTATGTCTCTCTCATTCAGTCTCTCCTTCTCTAGCGCTCGTCTCTCTGTGCTCCCTAAAAGGTTCACCAAAACAAATGTGCTCCAGCCGTGTGCTTGCGTGTGCTTGTGTTTGAGTATGGTGTCTAAGTGAGATGGTGGTTGGCTGTGTGTGTGTGTATTGAATGTGTTTGAGTATGGGCCGCCTAAGTGTGTGGTGTGGCTGTGTGTGTGTGTGTATGTGAATGTGTGTGTGTAAGTATGTGAGTGTGAGAGTGTAGGTGTGTGTTAAAGTATGTGAGAGTGTGTGTGTAAGAGTATGTGAGCGTTGTTGTGTGTGTGTGTGTTTTTTTTTTTTGTGTGTTTTTTTTTTTTGTGTGTTTGTGTGTGTAAGCATGTGTGTTGTGTGTGTGGTGTAAGCATGTGAGCGTTGTTGTGTGTGTAATTAGTAGAGTGTGTAAGCATGTGAGCGTGTGTGTGTAAAGGGTGGGTGAGCGCGTGTGTGTTTGTGTAAGTATGTGAGTGTGTGTGTGTAAGCATGTGAGCGTGTGTGTGTGTGTGTAAGTATGTGAGTGTGTGTGTGTAAGCATGTGAGCGCGTGTGTGTGTGTAAGTATGTGAGTGTGTGTGTGTGTAAGTATGTGAGTGTGTGTGTGTGTAAGCATGTGAGCGTGTGTGTGTGTGTAAGTATGTGAGTGTGTGTCCGTGTCCACTGGGACAGACTCTCTACCTCTATGTCAGCAACAAACAAAGTCTTAGTTTGGCAACGTCAGCTCAGCCTAAAACAACAGCTAGGGTTAACACTGTTCAGCAACATGATCACTAGGCTCTTCTCTCTACCCCTCTCTCTCTACCCGCTCCTCTCTCTACATCTCTTCTCTCTCTACCCCTCTCTCTCTCTCCTCTCTAACATACTCCCTCTCTCTCCCCCCCAACCCCCCTCCTCCTCTCTCTCTCTCTACCTATCTCTCTCTACCCCTCTCTCTCTCTCTCTCTACCCCTCTCTCTCTCTCTACCGCCTCTCTCTCTCTCTCTACCGCGCCTATCCGCTCCTCTCTCTCTCTCCTCTCCCCCTCCTCTCTACCCCTTCTCTTTAAACCGCCTCTCTCTACCCCCTCTCTCTCTCTAACCCGTCTCTCTCTCTACCCCTCTCTCTATCCCTCTCTACCTCTCTCCCTATCCCTCTCTCTCCCCCTCTCTCTTACCCTCTCTCTACCCTATCTTTCTCTCTACCCTCTCTCTCTCTACCCCTCTCTCTCTCTACCCCTCTCTCTCTCTACCCCTCTCTCTCTCTACCCCTCTCTCTCACCCTTCTTCTCTTACCCTCTCTCTCTCTCTCTCCCTCCTCGCTCTCTCCCTATCTCTCTCTACCCTTCTCTCTCTCTAGCTCTCTCTCTCCCTCCTCGCTCCCTACCTCTCTCTCTCACCCTCCCCACTCTCTACATCTCCCTCCTCTTTCCCTGTCCCTCACTGTCACTCCCCCCTCTCTGTCTCTGTCGCTCTCCCTATCTTTCTCCTCCCTCTCTCTCTCCCATCACTATCCCTCCACTTTCTCTCCTATCTCTCTCTCCCCCCTTCTCTCTCCCTCCTCTCTCTCCCTCCAGTCTCCCCCACTCTCTCCCTCCTTTCTTTGTGGTTTCTGTGAACAAGGCTTTAAAGATCAGGTATGGAGGGACCAGGATGAAGGAGAAGAAGGATGGGGGGAGAAGGATGGAAGGAGGGTTTGACTCACGATGAAACATGTGGGGAATCAGTCACCAGGAGAGATTGCATACAGTCCTCTCATGAGCATCATTATCATGTATTCTTTTGTTGTTGCTTTGGAAATATTTATACACATGTATTCTATGCCAATGATGCCTTTTTTTACTGAACTGAGATAGAGAGAGGAGCGGAGGAGAGAGGGAGAGAGAGGGAGAAAGGAGAGGAGGAGAGAGGGAGAAAGCAAAGGAGGGGAGGAGAGAGGGAGAGAGAGGGAGAAAGGAGAGGAGGGGAGGAGAGAGGGAGAGAGGGAGAAAGGAGAGGAGGGGAGGAGAGAGGGAGAGAGAGGGAGAACGGAGAGGAGGGGAGTGGAGAGGGAGAGAGGGAGAAAGGAGAGGAGGGAAGGAGAGAGGGAGAGAGAGAGAGGAGGGTCACGTGAATGAGTCCAGCAGAGTTTTATAATAGACGTGTGTGTTTGTGTATGTGTGTGTGTGTGTGTATGTGTGTGTGTGTGTGTGTATAGCTGTAGTCCCCTCTTGTACTGGAGAGGCAGAGACTGGATGAATCTCTGTGCACACAGAACAGCCTTTGTTGCCTCACTGAACTCCATCTCACTTTATCATTCAATTAGGACAGCTTTCACACCACCCAGCACAGACAGGAGACCTGCAGGCACATTGAAAACCCTGGAGAGAGCAAGGAGAGGATGCAAGGCAGGAAAATAGGAGGAGAGAGGATATGAGAGTGCAGGATACTTGAGGTCAAAGTGAGAAAGATGATGAAAGAGAGGGAAGAGGAATCAGAACAAAGACATCGACTATTATGGTCTGTTCTGTGTCTACCCTCTCATTTTTACCTTCAGACTTTAACTTTCTCCTCTCTTCTCTCACCACACCACACACTAGCACACACTTCTCTTCTCTCACTTCTCTGCTCTCTCTCTCTCACACACACACACACACACACACTTTTCTTCTCCCTCTCTGTCTTTCTCTGAATCAGGTTTCTTATGATTCGCTGACTCAACTGACAGCCACTCTGGATTGGTGCAAACTGAACCAATTATATGGCAGCTCAAAGTCACATGACTTCCTGTCCAGCAAAGACGTACGTACCTGATACATCTAGAGAGAGAGGGAGGATGAAAGGGTGAGAGGACAGAGTGACAGGAAGAGCGAAAGGGGGAGGAGGAGGGAGAGAGAATGAGAAAGGAGGGAGAGGGGGGGAGGGGAGGGGGGAGGGGGAGGGAGGGGGAGGGAAGGGGGGGAGGGAGCGAGGAAGGGTGGGGGGGAGGGGAGGGAGGGAGGAGGGGAGAGAGGGAGGGGGGGGGGGAGGTGTGGGAAGGGGGAGAGTTATGTGTTGAAGCATCCTGCGTGTGCAGCTACTATTTTAGCCTTGCATACTGCACAACCTGGCAGAATGTGCTCCATCCTTCCACTGCTTAGTGTGTGTGTGTGTGGTGTGTGCTGTTAGTTGTTTGTGTGTGTGTGTGCTGGTTAGTGTGTGTGTGGAGTGGTGCTGTTAGTGTGTGTGTGTGTTGTTAGTGTGTGCGTGTGTGTGTGTTGTTTTGTGTGAGTGTGATGTGTGTGTGTGGTTCTTGTGTATGCTGTTAGTTGTGTGTGTGTGTGTGTGTGTTGGCTCTTAGCATATTTGTGGTGTGTGTTATAGTGTGTTTGTGTGTGTGTGTGCCTCAGTGTGTGTAGGAATGTGTTTTCGTGCGTGTGTGGTGTGTGTAAATGATAGTTCCA
>BROE01000021.1:341518-381140 GCA_036571765.1 Plecoglossus altivelis | reverse complement strand
GAGAGAGGGAGGGGGGGAGGGAGGGAGGGAGGGAGAGAGGAAGTATGTGGTTGAAGCATCTAGCGTGCAGCTACTATTTTAGCCTTGCATACTGCACAACCTGGCAGAATGTGCTCCATCCTTCCACTGCTTAGTGTGTGTGTGTGTGTGTGTGCTGTTAGTGTTTGTGTGTGTGTGCTGTTAGTGTGTGTGTGAGTGTGCTGTTAGTGTGTGTGTGTGTTGTTAGTGTGTGCGTGTGTGTGTGTTGTTTGTGTGAGTGTGTGTGTGTGTGTGTTCTTGTGTATGCTGTTAGTGTGTGTGTGTGTGTGCTGTTAGTGTGTGTGTGAGTGTGCTGTTAGTGTGTATGTGTGTTGTTAGTGTGTGCGTGTTGTTTGTGTGAGTGTGTGTGTGTGTGTGTTCTTGTGTATGCTGTTAGTGTGTGTGTGTGTGTGTGTGTGCGCTCTTAGCATTTGTGTGTGTGTTGATAGTGTGTTTGTGTGTGTGTGTGCTCTAAGTGTGTGTAGGAATGTGTTTCTGTGCGTGTGTGTGTGTGTAAATGATAAGTTCCATTCTACTTACAGTACAATGAGTCTAGACAAGAGTGTTTTTCATGTTTAAAAGAAGAAAACGATGTGATGATGGAAGTTATGAGTTTGTAATAAGCCTAAATAGTAAAGGTGAAACTTCATCTATTTACACTAAGTAAGACAGGTTGAGGATTTAAGGTTTGTTTTCAAATGTTTCTGAGCTGTGTTATATTGATACCTTTATAAATATAAATATAGCAATATAATAATTATATTACAAATATACTGTACATATAATATACTGTAAAGCTGTAAAGATCAGTCTATCGGCATATTGGGCTGTAATTTAGCTGTTTCCTATAAATGTATCTCTGAAGTATCACGCCCACCTGCATAAACAGTGTAGCGAGCTACACTAATAGCTCATACCTAATAATATAATAATAATAATACCTGTATGAGCTAATTTGCTCATACAGGTCACTTAAACCGGTGAACTTTCTCAACTCGCTAACTTATATTTTAAAACGAATCGGTAAAAAACAAAACAGACCACAAGCATCTTATAAGCTCACCACTGTGAGCTATGAGTTCGTTAGAGTTGTAAGATAGTTAGCCTGGTGTCAGAGTGTCATGTTTAAACCATCCTGTGGCTTCCAGAATACTATCAAGACTACAGCATGGCTTCACATCTGGAGGTCTGTGAATGTTAGGGGCTGGAGGTCTGTGAATGTTAGGGGCTGGAGGTCTGTGGAGGTCTGTGAATGTTAGGGGCTGGAGGTCTGTGGAGGTCTGTGGAGGTCTGTGAATGTTAGGGTCTGGAGGTCTGTGGAGGTTAGGGGCTGGAGGTCTGTGAATGTTAGGGGCTGGAGGTCTGTGGATGTCTGTGAATCGTAGGGTTACAACATTAGAGGAAACCCAGAATGGTTCTCTGATGGTGGAGAGACCTAGTAGCATGACAACATTTAGACTTTTGAATTCATCAGCTTTTTTTCTTGGCACACCAGATGTTGTGTCTGATGTGTTCTCTTTTTAAATGAGGCTCTGACCTTCATGCCTCAGAGAGACTTTCCACCATTTCAGTGTCAGAGTCCAGATCATCATCGTGTGCTTGTCTGGTGGAACTCTCTACTCAACTGGCTAATAAGAAGAAAACTGCACAACTAAGATGGAAGTCCCACCTTCAAGGGGAGCATGGGAGACCAGAGTTAAAGGGAGACCAGAGGTAAAGGGAGACCAAGGTTAGGGGAGGACAAGGGTTAGAGTTAGAGAGACACCAGGGTTAGAGAGAGACCAGGGTTAGAGGAAGACCAGGGTTAGAGTTAAAGGGAGACCAAGGTTAGAGAGAGACCAGGGATAGAGAGAGACCAGGGTTAGAGAGAGACCAGGGTTAGAGGAAGACCAGGATTAGAGGAAGACCAGGGTTAGAGTTAAAGAGAGACCAAGGTTAGGGAAGGACGAGGGTTAGAGTTAGAGAGAGACCAGGGCCCAAATTCTTCCTCAACCTCATTCTGCTATGTTCAAATAAAAACATAGTTTCCTTACCTCGTGGTTATCATGGTGATGATGACCAACAGAGGAACCTGTGGTCTTCAAAAGACTTTTGTTAACTTTGAACTCTTTGGGTTTGCTTGCCACAAAACCGTCTTTCAAGGAGATCAGGATAGGTTGGCCGTCTTTGCCGTCGAACCACTCGCTGGCTTCCACAGACGGCTCTGGACCAATGGTGTCAGGGTACAGATCTTCCTGGAAAAGATCCGACTGCAAGGACGAGAAAACCAGGAAGTGTACTTTGTGTGAGTGGCAAAGACAGAGAGATCAGTGAACGGATTCTGAGCTGTCGTCTCCCACGTCTTGATTGAAAGCTAGAGGAAGTCTTACCTTCCGCGGAACAGTCATGACGATGGGCTCACATTTCCTCTCGTGAAGTTTATAAAATCTAAAGTTGGGAAGGGGGGAAAAAAACGCAACCATGTTCACACACCTTGGAAATGCATATGGAAAGAGAGAGAGAGAAGAGGTATGAGAGAGCAGAGAGACGAGAGAAAGAGAGCAGAAGAGAGAGAGAGGCTGTGTTGAGAGTGTGTGTTGTTGGGTCATTGTTTCAGTGCTGTTACCTGGCAATTTCACATTTGTTGACCTCAAGGCCCCTCTTTGGCATGTACCCCATACCCTTCTGACTGTCCTTACTGCTGTACATAGACAGGTAGTGGATGTAGGGAGCTTCATCCGTCACCTCAAAGTACCGAATACTGCTATCGCCCTGACGTCAGGAGAAAAAAGATGAACAAATTGTGCGTGTATGTGCAAATATGTCAGTAAAGATCAGATAGGAGAGGAACTTGCTTTGCGGTGCTGGGCCCAGGTCAGTGGTTCTTAACCTTGTTGGAGGTACTGAACCCCATCAGTTTCATATGCGCATTCACTGAACCCTTCTTAATTGAAAACGGAAATATGATTTTTCATATAATCATATGAGTCGGGCGTGTGTTGACCTCCGCCGAACCCCTGAGACAGACTCAACGAACCCCTGGGGTTAGATCGAACCCAGGTTAAGAACCACTGGCCTAGGTGAAGGCGCCTCTTTGAATGTGTGAGTGTGATTGGTTCAGTGGGTTTACCTTGCCACAGAGGTAGACGATGCCAGTGTCGGGATCGTAGAACGGAAGAAGTACGCCGCTGCTGGTGTCCAGCTCCTGCAGGGTGAGTGGCTCTCCAAAGCTCTTCTGTCAATCACACGTCAATCCAAACGGGTCAAACCACAAGTTCTAAAGGGAGCGAAAAGCACGCCCCCCCCCCCATCCCTTTCAAAAAAAGAAGAAGAAACGATTAAAGAGAATTAAAAACAGCTCACCGTGGTTCCCAAAGCGCCACCCTGCCCTCTCTGCTTCTGCGGCCTGACTCCTGTGCTTAAGATCTTCCGTCTCGGCCATTGGAACGCACGGCTTTCTGATAGGTCTCGGGAACCTTCGTGGGGCCTTTCTTTCTCCCTGCGGGGAGGAGGCAAGAGCGGGGTGGGCGGGGGGGTGGGGTGGGTGGATGAGAGGGACAGGCGCAGACTTCAAGCCTGCTTGGTTGTTGTCGTTTACGACTCTCCGCACGGAACCTCCTTCAAGCTGCCTGTCTTCCCCCCGCCGCCTCACGGCACGCTGCAGCCTATCTCCATGTCACACACACATTTCCGTCAATCCACACTTAAGCGGCAGATAAAGATGTGATTGAATGTTTTGTACAGCCTTCCAACCACCAGCCTGAAATACGCACTTGTTCTGAACTGTCAAACCGCCTGCTGCATGGTCAGGGTTTAGACGCCAGAAAATACACATTCAAGTATTATAGGTCGTTATACAAAGCTGAGTTAGTCATTATGGAGAATGACTATGATGTTATGTATGTAGCATAAATGTATACGTGTATTAATATTCTATGTATATATGTTGGCTGTATATTATAGATGTACAAAATGTATGTGGTATCTATGTCGCACGTGTAGAATCGATCTTTAATATAAAGACGACTAAAATCCACTATGTAGTTAAATCCCGTTTATGGTACAATATATGCTAGCTGGGGTTAAATATATGGGCCTAGAATATATTTTAAATGCACGCAGTATACTTATACACATATAGGCTACTGTTCGAAACGTCCCTTACACAAAGGATAAGCTCACGCTAATGATACTACAACTTACTGCATCATACAGCAAAACACTGATTTATTTACAATAGTTTGGCAGTCAGACAGTTAAAATATATCTAACGAATGGAATTTAAACATAAATGTGAATCGTGTCAATAGACACAACTGAACGCCGAAAGCTGCGGAGATAAGTTCCTCTCCTAAACAGACTGGACTATAAGAGGCGGAAGCAGAAACACATGAGTCTCAACTTGCACAGCAACATGTCAATAACAAAGGCATTGTCTCGTGACGATCTCACTTCCATTTCCTTATTATGTAGCTCGAGGCGCTGGAAACGCGACTGATGGAGCGAGCTCGCGAGTCTCCATGCATCAAGGAATCTCGACAAAACAGTAAAAGACTTGAATAACTAGGCTACGTTGCTTATCCTGCACGTGCACGCCTAACTCTATGTTTCGGTAAATGACAAAAAACTCAAAGTGGCCCAATTGACTGTTTGTGCAAGCAAAGTAAGCGTGTTCATATGGTGTGTCAGATAGGCCTGCACGCGCACGCCCGTGGGGTATAGTGCGCGTGAGAGCGGCCTAGGTGATCTGTGGTTTACATTCTGCTGCGGTCATACGACTTCTTACAACGTGGGCTGTTGATATACACTGCCCCTTTACACACACACACACACACACACACACACACACACAGGCAGCCTACAGGTGTTGGATACAGATAGCTGACATTTTCGACATGACGTCCGCTTACGCTCTTAAAGCAAACATTAACACTACCACACATCTCCTTAGAGGAGGCTAACAGAACCATCTTCAGAGCAATAAGTTCATTTAGTGCAGCTTGAACATTCACTTGTTGATTCAAATGCTTTATATGCAGAGATTGAGCAGGGTGAGAACATAGAATAACGTTCAAAACAACACGAGGAATCGAGCCAACAGCCGCACCTGGGAGCCGCGGTCTGTCGCCTCGCGGGCTAGCTCGTGCTTCGCAGGCTGCTCAGCTTGTTGTTACACTTCGAAAGCAGAAAAACGGGCATCTCAACCTGCACGGAAACATGCGCGATCAACGACAAACAATTGTCACACGGCACCCAGCTATAGCCTGCTACCGACTGGACGGAGTTTCATCCAAGTTAGAAAGTTAGCCCTCTCAGTTTGGGTGAACGTTTAGGGAGCTCAGAAATCGAGCAACATTCGAGTTAAGGCTTTAAGACATGAGGCGAGTAAACACAGTAGAACTAATGTTATGTACTTTTACCAAAAGTGCAGCGTACACTAGGCTATGGCACGTTCCCCTACTGACATCTCCCTCGCGCCTCTGCAATGGCATGCTCAACATGATAAATATTCGGAAATTGCTTAAAATTCAACAATTTGCGGAAAACTTCCACAGAACATCAATCAACAAACCCGAAGACACCGTCGACAAAGTGCATGTTGTTTAGAGTGTCAATGATTTACATACACTTTATATTTATCGACAAAGCTTCGAGTGAAGAGACGATCAGCGTAATTAAAAATTAAATAGCCCGATGCTTACACAGGCTACTTCCACAAAATAATCTAAAATCCACCCAGTTGAACTGCAGAGTAAGAACAACATGATCACGACAAGTAAACTCTTACGAATGTCAATATATTGATAACGAGAGGAAAAAGTTGCGGTAATGATCCAAATCCTATTAAAAAAACATGCACACATCAGAACGTGCAGCCACATTACGAGGTCTTCAGAAAACGAGTAGTTACCCACCAAAAAGTTCCCAGCGCCGCATTTGTCAATTTCTTATGGAAACCCGGCAACTATCCATCCGGACTGGAAGCGAAGCGACGGCGGGAGACCCCACGCCACCTTTACCGGACTTTCTCTCTTCGATCTGTTGTTTTATTATTTTTTCCAATTTTTTTCTATAATTTTTCTATATTCGGGGCCTGAGTGTCTCGCTCTGTGCTCAGGCTGCAGCGGAGTTATGGGGCGCGAGCATTGTGGGAGTGTGACGTCAGGCCACTTTCACAAACTTTTTTACCAGGGGCTTGCTGGGTGAACGAGTGGTGGCTGTGCTATGTAGATGATATGTGACTTATTTAGACTCTGTCATGTTAGTTGACTGGTATCAGTGTAAATAGTCCATAACTAGGCCTGACTTCGTTTTTCAGACATTTCTGGAAATGTATTTGTAAGAACACAGCGAGATAATGCGTCGCAGGCATCAGATTTAACAAAAAATATTTTCATTTATCATTTATTACAATTTAATTAGTAAATACAAACATGGTTCACTGTTTTAATAACGTAAATAATCTTTGTCTTTATTACAGACCATATTACGGACAATGGATTATAAACAAAATTCGTTGTAAGCGCTTTATTGTTAGGCTAAATTAGTTATATTAATGTCGTTCAGTTTGGTCATTCAAACTTTAATTTGAACAGATGCTTTATAAATTTATAGTATAAGATTATTACGTAGCTAATTAGGTGAACGGTGTATGTGTGACTTTCATGAATAGACAGCTGGTCACATTTTATTAATAATGATTCTGGAGGTTATGGCAGTTTCCTACTCCTTGGCCGTCATACGTTTTAATCGATTTAAGAACGAATAATTTGGAGAGAAAATTCTGTCTGAAAATAATTTCGCTTTTGAACAATTATGCTTATTCCTTTCATTGGTGTAAACCATTACAGCTTCCACTTACAACCTTGTGTGTTCTGCGTTATCTTCAATATGGGATTATGTTTTGACTTTCAAATAAGTGTGTTGATAAAACAACCATTTAATCACGGGTCCAGTACAATGAACAAACTGTATACTTTTTTTTCCCTCAACCGGGTATTTTTTTTAACTCTGAAATCCCTTTCTCAGGTTGCAAGTTATCTTTACTGGGGAAACGGCTGTTAAGCTTAAGACAGCCTTGGGACAATTTATAACTAATGTGAAAGTTAAGAAATACACCATTTAAACGCTTTTGTCAAAACAACTTGTTGGTGTCTTTATTCCGCCAAGTGCTGTAGCTCGAGCTTCTCTACACTTTGCATTCCATCTGTTCTGGAATGTAGAGCGCGGGTCCCACGTGCGATGCTCGGGTGGTCCCGTTTCACCTTGTGTTTTGGGGCGAAAGAATTACTTCCAGGGCACACCAGCCCGTTTCCTCACGCCCCCACCCCCTTCCCCGTCCTCGCCACGGGCGTCATACCCAACCGCGGGTGGATGTGTTTGTGAAGTCGAGAGGGGGGAGGGGTGGGGGTCGGGGGTCTTCAAAAGCCTTTCGGCATGTTCGATACAGCAGAAAGGGCAAAACACGCGCGTGTTAAGAAATGCCTCTTGAAACCGTCCTAGTTCTTGTTCGATTGAAACTCCTGAGTGAGAATGGGTCAGTTACAGGTTTGTATGATTAAGAAGTATTTCCTTCAGGCAGTTAAGCATTTGGACTAATACAGGTAGTTAGACTAAGGCTTTGGATGGTGAGCATGAAAGAGTAGTAGATTTTTACAATCCTTGTATTGAAAGAAGTCAATTGAATGGTTGCGTTCAATTGTGATTTTCTAAATATTGTCGGTAGTTCCAGAGAGTTTTGTGCTCCATAACTTTAAATGTAGTGTAGCCCACAAATCTGCCACTAATAAATAAACGGTAACTACCTATGTTTATTATTAAACGTGATTTGAACCCCTTTGTCTGACTACACAAGAGAGAGCAGTATTTTTCTAAATTGATCGCTGTTTGAACTCAGCTATTTTGCAAACGAAATATATTTGAACCCGTTAACTTAATGTTTCTTAATGTTAATCTTAAATTAGGACCTGTTTGCATGCTTTCTAATAACACTGTAATCTCCTGTGAGGAGGCAGGAGTCGACTGGAGAACACCCTCCACATGTTCATCTGGGTTATTGAATTTACAGCTTGTGTTGCAACTAAAGGTTTGCCATTTGTTATAAATGTTTTAATGAAATGTGACTGTTAGTTTTTACTGTTTTAGCTGCATCTGTAATTCACTGTGTGTTGAGTGCTCATAAGGACATTTTGAAATGTTTGTTATGTGAAGTTTTAATGAAAACCAAGTAATAGTGATTATAAATTCAAAATATTTAGACATATTTGTGGTTGAATCTAGCTGCAGATACAATGTTTGAGTGTATCTAACTTTAGGTATAATGTTTGTTTGAATCTAGCTGTGGTTACAATGTTTAGTTGATCTAATTGTAGTTAAAACGTTCAGTTTAATCTTGCTGTAGTTAGATGGGTTGTTTTATAGCTACATTAGTTACATACTTAATTTAATCTACAGATACATATCGTATAGAATTTACCATGATAGGTGTTTAATTAGTTAAATGTTAGATGATGAATCTATAAAGTTTGGTGTTTAATATGTATAGTTATAATATTTAGTGTTTTATGTTTTATGTTTGGTATTAAATCTATAATGCATAGTGTTTAATCAGAAGGTAGAGTGTTTTTTGGTGTTTCCATAATCATTTAATCAATTTATTATTATTATTTTAATTCTTTAAACCTGCTGAACTATTATAACAGCTTTTAAATGTGGGAATATTTGCAGCCAAGACTGTTTATCTGGACGTTTAAGAATACGCATGAAAGAAAGCACAGTTTTTGTTATAAATTATGTTTTTCAAAAACCTTAAAAGAATCTAAATGCAAACACCACCACAACGCTAACAAAGTAATAGAAGTGTTTAGTGGTGTGTGATGGTAGAGTAGTCCAGCACAGCTATAATGCTAACATGTGTTATAGTAGTCCAGCATAGCTATAATGCTAACATGTGTTATAGTAGTCCAGCACAGCTATAATGCTAACATGTTATAGTAGTCCATCACAGCTATAATGCTAACATGTTATAGTAGTCCATCACAGCTATAATGCTAACATGTGTTACAGTAGTCCAGCACAGCTATAATGCTAACATGATACAGTAGTCCATCACAGCTATAATGCTAACATGTGTTACAGTAGACCAGCACAGCTATAATTCTAACATGTGTTGTAGACCAGCACAGCTATAATGCTAACATGTGTTACAGTAGTCCACCACAGCTATAATGCTAACATGTTGTAGTAGACCATCACAGCTATAATGCTAACATGTTATAGTAGACCATCACAGCTATAATGCTAAAATGTGTTACAGTAGACCACCACAGCTGCAATGCTAACATGTTATAGTAGACCATCACAGCTATAATGCTAACATGTCATAGTAGACCAGCACAGCTATAATTCTAACATGTTATAGTAGACCAGCACAGCTATAATGCTAACATGTGTTGTAGTAGACCATCACAGCTATAATGCTACAATGTTATAGTAGACCATCACAGCTATAATGGTATCATGTGTTACAGTAGACCACCACAGCTGCAATGCTAACATGTTATAGTAGACCACCACAGCTGCAATGCTAACATGTGTTGTAGTAGACCATCACAGCTATAATGCTAACATGTTACAGTAGACAAGCACAGCTATAATTCTAACATGTTATAGTAGACCAGCACAGCTATAATGCTAACATGTTACAGTAGAACGTCACAGCTATAATGCTAACATGTTATAGTAGACCATAACAGCTATAATGCTAACATGTTATAGTAGACCAGCACAGCTATAATACTAACATGTGTTATAGTAGACCATCACAGCTATAATGTTAACATGTGTTACAGTAGACCAGCACAGCTATAATGTTAACATGTGTTATAGTAGACCATCACAGCTATAATGCTAACATGTTATAGTAGACCAGCACAGCTATAATGCTAACATGTGTTACAGTAGACCAGCACAGCTATAATGCTAGCATGTGTTACAGTAGACCAGCACAGCTATAATGCTAACATGTTACAGTAGACCAGCACAGCTGCAATGCTAACATGTGTTATAGTAGACCATCACAGCTATAATGCTAACATGTGTTACAGTAGACCAGCACAGCTATAATGCTAACATGTGTTACAGTAGACCATCACAGCTATAATGCTAACATGTTATAGTAGACCATCACAGCTATAATGCTAACATGTTATAGTAGACCAGCACAGCTATAATGCTAACATGTTATAGTAGACCATCACAGCTATAATGCTAACATGTGTTACAGTAGACCACCACAGCTATAATGCTAACATGTTACAGTAGAACATCACAACTATAATGCTAACATGTGTTGTAGTAGACCATCACAGCTATAATGCTACTATGTTATAGTAGACCATCACAGCTATAATGCTAACATGTTATAGTAGACCATCACAGCTATAATGCTAACATGTGTTGTAGTAGACCATCACAGCTATAATGGTATCATGTGTTATAGTAGACCATCACAGCTATAATGCTAACATGTTATAGTAGACCAGCACCGTTATAATGCTAACATGTTATAGTTATGTCAGAGTACACTGTTAACATACCCAGCTACTCAGTTATTCATGTCCCCTGTAAAGGACCCTGGTTTCAGCTAATGTCTGTGCTAAGCGGATGTTATGTAATGGTTTAGCTTTGTACAGAGGACCCACTAACAATATGGTTCAATTTAGTTCTCTTAAAATGTGTTGACATTCAGAACATTTCTGTTTTTTTGAACATTTTAAAATCTTGTTTCCTTGTTGATTTCAGATCATAAGAGGCATCTTGACAGAAAGCGGAGTATCACTGACTTCGATGACCGGATATATTTGACATGTATTCAGCAGAGCTTAGCTCAGGCAATATTTAGAGAGCAGTACTTTAGAAGATCAAGGATCAGAGGTGGAAAGTTCTAACAGTATTTTAATCATCAGACCAAAGGAGTGGGTTGTATTGTGTAATCCCATCTCACAGACAAACACCATCTCAACAACACGCTTTGGTTCTGATGATAGGACAGTGCAACAGAAAAAAAACATGTATTTATCTATTTTGCCCAGGTTGCCCTATAGAGGGAGAAGATAGGGAGGGTTACTGAATTATACTCATGCTCATAAGGGAGCACTTAAAGAACAGATGATTTGTTGACTTGTTGAAGGTGATATTATCCTTTCGGAATATAAGGAGAGCGTAATATGTGGTTAAGATGGTATCATGGGGTTTACCCCCGGATGCTGAGTGGTAAGTGGAGGTCTGGAACCAAGAATCTTACATACTCCCGCTACGATGTTGGGGATTGGGCATAAATAAGATCTCTGTTCATCCTCCCTGTGTTGGGTTCATATCAGTCTCTTCATCCTCCCTGTGTTGGGTTCATATCAGTCTCTTCATCCTCCCTGTGTTGGGTTCACATCAGTCTCTTCATCCTCCCTGTGTTGGGTTCACATCAGTCTCTTCATCCTCCCTGTGTTGGGTTCACATCAGTCTCTTCATCCTCCCTGTGTTGGGTTCACATCAGTCTCTTCATCCTCCCTGTGTTGGGTTCACATCAGTCTCTTCATCCTCCCTGTGTTGGGTTCACATCAGTCTCTTCATCCTCCCTGTGTTGGGTTCACATCAGTCTCTTCATCCTCCCTGTGTTGGGTTCACATCAGTCTCTTCATCCTCCCTGTGTTGGGTTCACATCAGTCTCTTCATCCTCCCTGTGTTGGGTTCACATCAGTCTCTTCATCCTCCCTGTGTTGGGTTCACATCAGTCTCTTCATCCTCCCTGTGTTGGGTTCACATCAGTCTCTTCATCCTCCCTGTGTTGGGTTCACATCAGTCTCTTCATCCTCCCTGTGTTGGGTTCACATCAGTCTCTTCATCCTCCCTGTGTTGGGTTCACATCAGTCTCTTCATCCTCCCTGTGTTGGGTTCACATCAGTCTGTTCATCCTCCCTGTGTTGGGTTCACATCAGTCTCTTCATCCTCCCTGTGTTGGGTTCACATCAGTCTCCTGCCAGCTCTTCATCTGAAGTCTGGAGACCAAACACAAGGAAAGGATGAGAGGAAATGTTTTCCCAGCAGAAGCTGTGATGGTTACTTCCTCTCCTGGCTGTTTGATGGGCTTGATGACTGTGGTCTGGGACTCAGTGTGATTACTGTAGTGAGGAGGCCTGTCATTTACAGCCACAAATCGATTTTTAAGTATCTTCTGAAATTCAGGCATCTACTTATAATCATCCTTCTCTCTCCCCCTCTCACTACTCCCTCTCACCAATCATATATCCCCACTAAATCCCCTCTCTATCTTCCCATGCCCTACCATCTACCCACATACTCCCATCCCTTCTCCATCTCTTCCACATCCACTACCAATCTCCCAAGCCACTATGCATTCTCTCCTCCTTTCAGTGGAACTATACAGAACACCTACTCCAACACAAAACCAAGACAAAGCGTCCTCAACCCTACTGCAAAAAATAAAAGCCAGAAGACACAACGCTAACATATAGTATAGAAAATCTGGTCGTGTCTGGTATTGTCTGGTTCTGCCTGTCCCAGAATACTCATCAGTATTTGGAACACAGTGCAATTAGTATGGAAAACTTTAGGCACATCTGGAGTGTATTTCCTTGCCACCAGAATACCCAGTGACCCTCTTCGTCTGTGCCAGAGCGGTAGACTGGTGGAGGGAGACTGACAGGGAGGAGGAGAGACAGAGAGACACAAACACAAGAATCCTGAGTGTGTTGGTTGTAAGAGACAGGCAGTTTACTTTAGCCTGAGCTGAACATAAAGATTTCGGAAGAATAAAGAAACCACACAGGGGGAATATTCACAGTGTTAAAGTGGACACCTGAAGAGAGGAGAGGAAAAGGTAGAGAGAGGAGAGGAGAAGAAGAGAAAGAGAGACGAGGGGTGAGGAGAGTGAAGAGGAGAGGAAGAGGAGGAAAGAGAAAGAAGAGGAAGGAGGAAGAAGAAGGAAAGAAAAGGAGCAGGGGTGAGAGAACGAAAGGATGAAATGGGAAAAAGTAGAGAGGAAGGAAGAAGAAAGAGAGGAAGGAAAAAAAAGAAAGGAGGACAGGAAAGAGAAAGGAAAGAGAGGAAGAGAGAGAAAAACGAGAAGAAAAGAAAGGAAGGAAGAAAGAAAAAAAGAAAATTGACTTCCTAGGTGAGGCTCAGCGAGTTGAGAGAGAGAGAGAAATACAAAAAGAGAGACAGAGAGAGAAAAGAAGAGAGGAGAGAAGTGATGAGAGAATGACATGAAGAAGGTGAGACAGTGAAATATAAATAGTAATTACTCACACAACAGAGGTATTTTACCAGATCTTTCCCACCATCCAGAGACGAGGTAAACACACCCACAACCAGAACCATAGGAGAAGAGTGCAATTCGTACAGTAAGTTAGGACCATAAGTTGGGAGTTGTAGTGATATAAGAGCTGTATGTAGAAATGCTATAGAGAGTTGTGTGGTGTCGAGACTATTGGACGTGTTGAAGATGAATAATGTAAGTTTGAGAGATTGTGTGGTAATGAGAACTAGTATGTGTGTTGAAAGAGTGTTGAGTGTAATGAGGATGTTGTGTGTTGAAAGAGTTAATGGGTGTTGAGGTAGTTGTTGTGTTGATGTGTTTTGAAAAGTAGAAGTTAGAGATGGGTTGTAGATGTCGAGAGTTGTGAATGTTGAACAAGTGATTGAGCATGTTGTGGTGTAACGAGACAGTTGAAAGTGGTTGTGTGTTGAGAGTTGTAGTGTTGTGAATGATTAGATAGTGTTTAGAAAGATGTTGTGGTAGTTAGAGAGTTTGTGGTGATATGTAGATGTTGAAGTGTTATTGAGTGTTGAAATGTGTTAATGTGTGGGTTGTGTATGTTAATGTTGTATGTGTGTTATCGATGTTGAGAGGATCGATTGTAAAAAGTGTTGTGTGTTAAGTGTGCAATTATGTAAGTTTGCAAGAGTAATGGTAGTGATTGTGTGTTGAGAGTTTCGATGGTGTTGTGTGTTTAATGTGTTGAGAGTGAATTGTGTTGTTGATGTTGTTGTGTTGTAGGTGTCCGAGAGTCCTGAGTGTTTTGTCGTTGAAAGAGTTGGTGAAAGTTGAAGATAGTTGAGTGTGTGTGTTTGTGTTATGACTAGATTGAGAGTGTATGTAAGTAGTTGTGTGTTAATGATATGAATATGCAGAAAGTACTGTGTGTTGTGTGTTGAGAGTTGAGTGTTGAGAGTGTTGTGTGTTATGTGTTGAGAGTTGTGTGTTATGTGTTGAGAGTTGTGTGTTATGTGTTGAGAGTTGTGTGTTGTGTGTTGAGTGTTGTGTGTTGAGAGTTGTGTGTTGAGACTGTTGTGTGTTGAGAGTGTTGTGTGTTGTGAGAGATCGTCGAGAGTTTTTGAAGTGTCTGATGTGAATTGAGAGTTGTGTGTTGTAGTAGTTGTAGATGTTGAGTGTTATGTGTAATGTGATGTTTGGAAGAAGAAGTTGTGTGTAATGCTGTTGTTGTGTGTTGTGTGTTGTGTGTTGAGTGTTGTGTGTTGTGTGTTGAGTGTTGAGTGTTGAGAGTGTTGTGTGTTATGTGTTGAGTGTTGTGTGTTATGTAGTTGATTGAGAGTATTAGATGTGTATTGGTAAGTTGAGAGTTGAGTTTGAGAAGTGTATTAGTGTGTTTGTGTGTTGTGTAGTTGTGTGTAGATGTGTGTAGATGTGTTGAGAGCAGTGTGTAGGTGTGTTTTATGTGTTGAGTGTTGTGTGTTGAGAGTTGAGGTGAGGCATCATGACAGGAAACTTTCAGCTGCTCTGCTGCTGACTGATAAGACCTGAAGACATGGAGACATGGGTGGATCTACTGCCACAACACACACACACACACCACACACACACTCTCTCACGCACTGCAGACACACCCACACACCACAACACACCACAACACACACACACACCTCTCCACACACACACACACACACCCACACACACTCACACACACTCTCACACACACAACACACTCTCTCACACACACACACACACACACACCACAACACACATCACACACAACTCCACACACAACACACTCACACACACTCACCACACCACACACACTCACACACACAAACAAGTAACACACACACACACTCACACACACTACACACACACACTCACACACAATACTCACACACTTACTTACACACACACACAACACACTCGACACTCACACACACACACACACACACTCACAACTACAAACCACACACTCACACACACATCACACAGCCACATGCAAACACACATCACATACACACAAACAAACAAACAAAAAAAAAAAAAAAAAAAACACACATACACACACAACCATCAACACACACCCATACACACACCCCCCAACACCACATACACATACACAACACCACCACACATTCATTCACTTGTCAATACACAATATAAACCATATCTACTAAAATAATATATATATACACAATATCACATAAGTATAACACACAACACACACAAAAACAACAGCATATTCACGCATATTATATATACACGTGAATAAACACAAATACTTGTACATGTACACACAACCCAAACCCAAGCATGGTCACAGTCAACCACTGATATGAAACACTTTATATCTGTATACCTAAGACTACCCTGGGAGTAGAGGCTGGGGGTAGAGGCTGAGTGTAGAGGATCTAATTGAGAGGCTAGAGGCATGGGTAGAGGCATGTGATAGAGTCTAAGAATTTAAAGAGGGGATAAGGACCTGTCAGAATCTTAGTCTGAAACCTACAAGTACGCAGGCCTGAATTATAGAGGCTAGTTAGAGGCTGGGTAGAGGCTGGGCTAGAGGCTGAATTGCTGTACTTTAAGCTCCAGTGAAGAGTTAAGCAGTACCTGCCACCACCAGCAGGGCGGCGTGAAGAACAAACTCTGCTTTCTGGATAACATCGGATGGAGACCCCCCAGCCTTTGACCCACCCTCCACCTCAGCCTTCACCCCAAACCTCAACACCCGGCCTCCACCCCAGCCTTCACCTCCAGCCTCCACACCCACAGGCCTTCACACCATCAGCCTCCACAACACACAGATCCTCCATACACCAGCCTCCACCCCATACCAGCCCTCACCCCAGCCTCCACCCCCAGTCCTGTGCATGGGAGGACAGTCTCACATGAAGATGTGAACACCAGCTGCAGCAGACCCCATCCAAATGAACCATGAGCATCTTCAGACAGCGCCAGATGCAGGGCTCTTTTGTGTGGATCCAGAAAGCCATAACGTTGAAAATTAATTTATCAACATTGAACATTAACGTCAACCCCCCTGCCATTCCTTTGGCCCTCGCAACAAAGTAAGAAATGATTCTCAGTCCATCTGCTTGCTATTAACATCGGCTTTAATAACAAGCTGTTACGTAACATGTTTAAGTAATTATCACTCAATTAAGTCAAACCAGGCATCCGTGATGACTCTTGCTTTCTCATATCCCCTTTTCACTATGTCTCTTAAAAACGAGAGAGAGAGAGAAAGAAGAGAGAGAGAAAAGAGAGAGAAGAGAGAGAGAGAGAGAGAGAGAGCAGGACAGATAGAGAAGAGAGAGCCGGAGAGAAGAGAGAGAGAGGAGAGAAGGAGAGAGAACGACACAGAGAGAGAGAGAGACAAGGAGACAAGAGAAGAGACGAGAAGGAGAGAGGGAGAGAGAGAGAGAAGAGAGAGAGAGAGAGAGAAACACACTGAGAGGAACACAAAATGAAAGAAAGACAAGAACTGGAAAGATGAAAATATGTATTTGTGAACAGAAAACAAATGCTATTGCTCTGACAGCTAACGCGTTTCATGTGTCTACAGAATTGACTGTACACGTGTTAGTATTGGTGTGTCAGGACAGACTTAGTGTCAGTTCTACAGTAGGGAGTACTAGGTACATAGATGTAAATGATAACAAATATGACTCACTACACTACCGTGCTTTTACTATCGGGTTTAGCAGACGTGCTAAATTGCGATATGAATTTTGGGTGGTCTTTTTAGGCCATTACATTAGTTAACATTTTCTTTGTAAGTTTAATAATTGTGTTAAGAATGCGCTTCATTGCACTTCTACTATTAATTGTGAGGACGCTAAACCACACACCATCCAATGAGAAGACAGGATAAAACATATTTCGCCACGTGAAAATGGGAAATGAAAGCTATAAATATTTTAAAATCCTCTTTTAGTTTAGAGCGCATACAGGGATACACGATATACACGATATACTACGTAGCCTACTACGTAGCACTAGTAGTGACTGCGTATGTACGACATACTTTTTATCTCGAAAATGCTGCACTTGATCAATAGTTAGAAGAAAGCAGAGAACAGTGTGAGTTTAGTTCGCATCAGAGAATGTCTTATGAGCGCAGGGACTCTATTAGTAGTACTACGGTTACTAGTGAGCTCAGCACTGCTGCGGAGGGAGCAGTAGTTTACGGTAATGGAACGGTGCATTCTGGGATGTGCCATGAATTGCAATGGCGGCGAAACAGACGAGTTTTCAACTTCTGTTCATTAGCTGTGTACTTTTTGCAGTGTTGTTGCAAAGTAGTCAAACATTTGCCGAACAATTGAGTTGGGATGACAATGGTTACCTCATGTATTGTCCTTGCATGGGTAACTATCAGTTTTGTTTATACATTGTAATTACGTTGAGATCAGTTCAACCGGCATTATTAGTTTGAATCAAGGTTTGAACCGCCAGCGTTAGCTACCTTGCTAGCTATTTAATCCACTTCTAACTTGGGGTTTTCATGCCGTTAGTTTCTAGCTATCGGGTATAAGATTCGTTTTTGCATTTGTGTCGCACTGATTTTAAAACTTGTTCATTAACCGAGTAATTCATCTGTCATAAAATAACGTAAGTTTGGGTCGTTATTCAAAAGGAATAGAAAACTAAAGACCGTCTGGTTATGTGTGCTTGTTATGATATTAACTCCAACTATTCCGCTCATGCACTTATCAGACATAGCAAGTTGTTAGAAATGCCTTCTTCTCCCTCAGAAGTTAGTATCAGACACTTATGACGTTTTCAACCCTGTCACTCCACCAGGTCGCTTTGGAAACCAAGCAGATCATTTCTTGGGGTCGTTGGCGTTTGCAAAGATGCTGAACCGGACACTTGTCGTTCCCCCATGGATAGTGTACCACCATCACGCCCCCCCTTACACCAATGTATGTCTGTCTGTCTGTCTGTCTGCCTGCCTGTCACTGCCCCCCCGTACACCAATGTATGCCTGTCTGTCTGTCTGTGTCTGTCTGTCTGTCCGTCTGTAACCGCCCCCCCCTTACACCAATGTATGCCTGCCTGCCTGCCTGTCTGTCTGTCTGTCTGTCTCACTACAAATGTCTGTATATCTGTCTGTCTGTCTCACTACAAACACCTGTCTGTCTGACAGACCTGGTTGTAAGACACCTGTCTTTGCCCCCAGGTGCATGTGCCCTACAGTGAGTTCTTCCAGCTGGGTGCGCTGTCGTCGTACCACCGTGTGGTGAGTCTGGAGGCCTTCATGCAGCATCTGGCCCCTGCTCATTGGCCCCCAGGGGACAGGGCCGCCTACTGCTTTGAGGCCGCCGCCCACCGAAGCCCCGACAGAAAGTCGTGCCCCATGAAGGTGGGTGGAGCTCTGGGCAGGTAGGTGCAGTCTGAGGAGGGTGGGTGGAGCTTAAGGTATCAGGGGCGGGGTCTTATGCTGGGTGAGGGGAGAAATGTAACAGTTCAGGTTAGAAGTGTTTTTGTTAAAGGTTTATCTCTGAGGTCAAACACTGACCTCTGGTGGCCTGCAGGTAGAAGTGCATCCCTCTCTATTTTCTCTGCTATCTCTGTTACTACATCCATGATTTCTCTAAGTTATATGTTTGTTAGCGGGGACAGGGAAGACCTTAACTCTCCAGCTGTCTCTACAGGACGGAAACCCTTTCGGACCATTCTGGGACCATATGGGCGTGGAGTTCGACCGCTCTGTCCTGTTCAGCGGCCTGTCTTTCAGTGCCTATCACCAGCATCACTGGATGAGCAGGTGAGAGGGTGTGTGTGTATTTCTGTGTGTAGTGTTGTGTGTTTGCACATGTGCAATGTTTGAGTGTGTTTCTATCAGCTACGTTTTGTATATTTCTGTGGTTAAAAACAGCAGATAAATGGATTAGATCTATAAGGTAACATGCAGTCTAAGGACAGGGGATGTTCTGAGATGGTTGTCCATTTGCTGAAGTCATTTGGACATTAATTATTGTTTACCTTGCTTTTCTGTTTGTATATATATGTTCTATGTTTGCACTTCCCTGCTACAGTAAATTCTGTGCTTGTGTATCTTGCATGGCGAATAAAAACCGATTCTGATTCTGTCAGGTCCATAAATATTGGCCACAATTCAAATCTATTTGGCTCTATACACCACCACAGTGGATTTGAAATGAAACAAACAATATTTATGGCTCTGACTGTAAGCCAAAACTGCACTCCTCTCTCTAACTCTTCCTCCCTCTCTTCCCTCTCCCCTCTCTAACCTCTCCTCCCTCTCTTCCTCTCCTCTCTCTCCCTCTCCTCCCTCTCTTCCTCTCCTCTCTCTTCCCTCTCCTCTCTCTAACCCCTCCTCTCTCTAACCCCTCCTCCCTCTCTCCCTCTCTTCCTCTCCTCTCTCTAACCCCTCCTCCCTCTCTCCCTCTCCTCTCTTCCCCTCCTCCCTCTCTTCCTCTCCTCCTCTCTTCCTCTCCTCTGGTCCTGGTTCTGGTAAGAGCAGGTTTCCTCCAGGAGAGCACCCCGTGCTGGCGTTGCCTGGGGCCCCGGCTGTGTTCCCGGTGCTGCAGGAGCATGTGGGGCTGCAGCGCTACGTGGTGTGGTCGTCTTCTCTGGTCCAGCAGGGCCAGCAGCACATTGCTGCTCTACTGGACGCCCCCTACCTGGGCATCCACCTCCGCATCGGCTCCGACTGGGTGAGCAGGAAAACACAAACCACAAACACACATGCAGGCACACACGCATGCATGCACACATGCATACACAAGGACCCATGCAAGCACACACACATGCATGCACAAGGACCCATGCATGCACACACACATGGACACGTGGACACAGTCACTCTGCAACACAGTCAGACACACTGACACAGTCACTCGGCAACACAGTCAGACACACTGACACAGTCACTCAGCAACACAGTCAGACACATGGACACAGTCACTCAGCAACACAGTCAAACACATGGACACAGTCACTCTGCAACACAGTCACTCAGCAACACAGTCAGACACACTGACACAGTCACTCAGCAACAGTCAGACACATGGACACAGTCACTCTGCAACACAGTCAGACCCATGGACACAGTCACTCTGCAACACAGTCAGACACATGGACACAGTCACTCAGCAACACAGTCACTCTGCAGCACAGTCACTCAGCAACAGTCAGACATTCTCCAGGTTACGACCCCTCCTTGTGTCTGGCAGCAAAACGCCTGCAAGCTGCTCAAGGATGGCGATACAGGGCCTCTGTTCATGGCCTCTCCTCAGTGTGTGGGCTACGACCGTCACACCGCCCTGCCTCTCACCATGGACATGTGTCTGCCCGGCCTGACGGAGATACGCCGCGCCCTCAAGCTCTGGGTGAAGAAAACCTCCGCCCGCTCCATCTACATCGCCACCGACTCTGAGTCCCACAGCCAAGAGATCAACAAGCTGTTCAGGGGCAAGGTGAGACGGGGGTGGGGAGGTGGCAGGTGAAGGTGGTGTAATGTGATGGTGTTTGGTAGGTGAAGGTGGTGTAATGTGATGGTGTTTGGCAGGTGAAGGTGGTGTAATGTGATGGTGTTTGGCAGGTGAAGGTGGTTAGTCTCCAGCCAGACTGGGCCCAGGTGGATCTGTACATCCTCAGCCAGGCGGACCACTTCATCGGTAACTGTGTGTCATCCTTCTCCGCCTTCGTGAAGCGTGACAGGGATGTGCATGGTCGACCCTCCTCCTTCTTTGGGATGGACGTTCCTGGGAAGACCCAGACCAGGGACGAATTCTGAGGCTCCTCCCTCGTTTCTGGGAACGTTCTAGAACACCTGCTCTGGGTCCCCTGATCCACAACACTGGAACGACTCACACCTGGCTGTTGTAAAACACCTGACTGACTGTTCTGGAACACTTAACGTAGTGGAAAACAAACATTGAAGCTCAGGTGAAATATTAGAATGGAATTCATGTGGGAACTGGGGGAGAGAGGTGGACAAGGAAGGAGAACTCGGACCAGAACCTGACCAGAACCTTCTCCAAGGTATCAGTGGAGCTTCATCTTGACACTGATGCAGACTGCACATTTACATGATAGAGTTGGGTATTTGCATTTAGTAAGTTAGGGACTCAATGTAATTCTGCCTCCTGTCATTACTGTTTTTCGTAGCATGTCTGTTGTATCTGTTCTCCATGGCGCCCCCTGGTGGGAGCAAGAAATACCCGTCACATTAGAGCTCAGCTGGGTAGATGTAACGCTATCTCTAATCACATACTGCGCTGTCTTTCTCTCTCCATCCTCTCCTCCTTTCCCCCCTCTCACCCTCTCTCTCCTCACCTCCTCTTCTCCCCCTCACTGCTCTCTCTCTTCCTGTTCTCTCAATCATGGTAATAGATGGTGACGAAGTTGTAATAATAAAAAAGTAAAAATGTGAAAGCTTGACTGTTAAAAAGATCTCGACCTCTATGACGGAGTAAATGAGAAATAAATACCAAAAAGTATTTTTTTTAATGAGTAATAAAATGGAATCCCGTTTGCTAAAAAAAACTTTTGTTTCAGTGATTATCTTTTATAAAGGCTCAATTTACACTAATATGACGTGAAACGATTTTCTGGTTTGTCTTGGATGTCGGTGTCCAATCAACACATGCTACATCCGGGACTGTGGATGCAGGCAGCGGTGCTGCGGTGGCTAATAATGGCTGTTTGACCGGAGGCTCTGGACTAGCAAGTGGTACTGAACAACGATTTGTCATCAACTATCTAAATGTCTGTCTATTATTGTACAACTTTGGTTTGCTTTGGGAGAGAGTAAACTTCGTGTCAATAGGTCTAAACATATAAACGGTCTGTTCCAAGTTTATGTTAGCTACTGTTAGCTAGCAGCAGTCTGTTTAGCCGTTGCTAGGCCATCGGGACCTGGTTGTTGGGTTAGCTGCAGTTGTTGATGAAGACGCTCGCTAGCTGACGATGACTAAGTTAGCCAGCGGACTTTAACGTTATTTAGCTATTTTAGCTTGGTAGTTCAATTTTTGAAATAATTATAATACAACTTTTAACTACTAGCTGGTGTTATTTTTTAAACTGTAAGCTCGAGCTTTCGGGCGTACCGGTACACAAATGACAATACTAGAGTGGTGATCAGACTAGCTAGCTATCTTCTGCTAATAACTTTGCTGGTTCTGGACTATCGTTAAAATAGTTATCAAGTTTAATGTTCGCAATGGCGGATTAATGCTTTCAGAAACCTCTTATTTAATACTGTAACAATATGATACATATATGCTATGTCATTCCACATTCTGACTAGTTTTTTGTGTTATTTAAGTTCAGGGGCTTAATTAGCATCTTATCCTTACATTAGCGTAACCAAGGCAACGTTATTGTCGAGTTCGCTTGCACGTTATCCATGGAAGTCTCCGAATTACCCGAGAGCACTAAAGATGTTACATTTTTTTAAACGATGTGGATCTTTCTTTCGTGCTGAAAATACAAGAAAAATGTATCCTTTATGATTCTGCTATTGTTACGCTGTACAATAGAGATCAGAGCATATCACACTGCCTGGTAGTGGACAGAACACTGTCAGCACCATGCTCGTGTGATCCTTAACTAAGAGCACGTGCTGGTCTCTTGAAGGTCAGAGCTCAGTAATGTCTGTATGAAGTAGTTGCAGTAGTAGTTTGAGTAATGATGTGTTGTGTCTGCAGGGTGTAGTGCGGGGAGAGCTGATAGAGGAACAGGAAGCAGAGCGGCAATAGGAGCGCGAGGGAGAGCAGGGCGTGGTTAGCTGGTCGTCACCATGTCCAAAAGCAAGAGCTCAGAGTCTGTGAAGGTGGTGGTGCGATGCCGACCAATGAACGACAAGGAGCGGGCGGCCAACTTTGAGCGCGTGGTGTCGGTGGACGTGAAGCTGGGCCAGGTGGTGGTGCGCCCGCCTCGGGGCCACGAGCACCCCAAGGTGTTCACCTTCGACTCGGTCTACGACTGGAACTCCAAGCAGGTGGACCTTTACGACGAGACCTTCAGGCCGCTGGTGGAATCGGTGCTGCTGGGATTCAACGGGACCATTTTTGCGTACGGTCAGACAGGCACGGGGAAGACCTACACCATGGAGGGCGTGAGGAATGATGTGGAGCACAGAGGAGTCATCCCCAACTCCTTCGAGCACGTCTTCACTCACATCTCCCGCTCCCAGAACCAGCAGTACCTGGTGCGGGCGTCTTATCTGGAGATCTACCAGGAGGAGATCCGGGATCTCCTCTCCAAGGACCAATCACGCCGTCTGGAGCTAAAGGAACGGCCCGACACGGGCGTGTACGTCAAGGACCTGTCGTCGTTCGTCACCAAGAGCGTGCGCGAGATCGAACACGTCATGAACGTGGGCAACCAGAACCGCTCTGTGGGAGCCACCAACATGAACGAGCACAGTTCCCGCTCTCACGCCATCTTCGTCATCACGGTGGAGTGCAGCGAGCTGGGGCCAGACGGGGAGAACCACATCCGGGTGGGGAAGCTTAATCTGGTGGACCTGGCAGGCAGCGAGAGGCAGACTAAGACAGGAGCCCAGGGGGAGCGTCTGAAAGAGGCCACCAAGATCAACCTGTCCCTGTCAGCCCTGGGGAACGTGATCTCCGCCCTGGTGGACGGGAGGAGCACACACATTCCTTACAGGGACTCCAAGCTCACCCGACTGCTGCAGGACTCCCTGGGGGGAAACGCCCGCACTGTCATGGTGGCCAACATTGGGCCGGCCTCCTACAATGTGGAGGAGACTCTGACCACACTACGCTACTCCAACAGAGCCAAAAACATCAAGAACAAGCCTCGCGTCAACGAGGACCCCAAGGACGCCCTGCTCAGGGAGTTCCAGGAGGAGATCGCTCGCCTGAAGGAGCAGCTGGAAAAACGCTCCGGGAAGAAGAAGAAAAGGCGGAGGAGGAGGGGGGGAGACGAGGAGGGAGAGGAGGAGCTGGAGGACGGGGAGACGGAAGATGAGGAGGAGGAAGGAGCGGAGGGGGAGGAGGGGGTGGGCGCAGACTACTGGCGGGAGCAGCAGGAGAAGTTAGAGGGAGAGAGGAGAGCCATCATGGAGGACCACAGCTTGGTGGCAGGAGAGAAGGAGAAACTCCTCCGACAGAAGGAGAAAAAGATGGATGCCCTGAAGAAGGAGCGGGAAGCAGGAGAGATGCTCGCTGCTAAAGTCAAGGTGACATTTTTACTCTCTTTACTCTCTTTTACTCAATCTTTTCTCTTTTCTCTTTTCTCTCTCTCGACCTTGTATTACATCCATGTTGTCTCACGTGAAGCTGTCTGTCTGTGTGCAGGTGACTACACCTGTGGTAACTACTAACCTTTCATCCATCCATCTCTCCCACCTCATGCCTCTTCCTCTCATCCCCCTCTCTCTCCACCAACCCTTCCTTCACCCCTGTTTTTCCCCAGGCGATGGAGAGTAAGCTCTTGGTTGGAGGGAAGAACATTGTGGACCACACCAATGAGCAGCAGAGGATTCTGGAACAGAAGAGACAGGAGATAGCAGAGCAGGTAGGGTTCTGTAGAGCAGGTGGGGTTCTGTAGAGCAGGTAGGTTCTGCAGAGCAGGTAGGGTTCTGCAGAGCAGGTAGGGTTCTGCAGAGCAGGTGGGGTTCTGTCACAGAAGAGACAGCAGATAGCATCTGATTTTACAGTATGATATAATCTACAGACAAATTTACTGTTAATGACTGGTGTAAGAAATTTGTCTCCTCAATCCAGAGAGAAACTGTAATGCAAGTGTGTGTGCTTGTGTTGATGTGTGTGTGTGTCCTTGTGTGTGCTTGTGTTTGTGTGTGTGTGTGTGCGTGTGTGTGTGTGCGTGTGTGTGTTTGTGTGTGCTTGTTTGAGCAGAAGCGACGTGAGCGAGAGATGCAGCAGCAGGTGGAGTGTCGTGATGAAGAGACTCTGGAGCTGAAGGAGACGTACAGCTCCCTGCAGCAGGAGGTGGACATCAAGACCAAGAAACTGAAGAAGGTACCGTACTGAGAGGGGATGTAGTGTGTTTGCGTGTACTGAGCGTGGGTGTGTGTGTGCGTGCGTGTTTGTGTGTGTGTGTTTTTTTGTGTTTGTGTGTGTGCGCGGGCGTTTTTGTTTGTGCGTGTGTGTGTTGTGTTGTATGTCTGAGTGTGTGTTTCTGAATGTTTATATGTAAGAGTGTGTGTGTGACTGACAGTGCTTGTGTGTGTGTGAGAAAGAGAATGTGTATGTGTGTGTGTGAGTACGTACCGAGAGAGCGTGTGTGTGTGTGTGTGCGTACTGAGCGTGTGTGTGTGCGTGTGTGTACTGAGCGTGTGTGTACTGAGCATGTGTGTGTATGTGTGTGTACTGAGCGTGTGTGTGTGTGTGTGAGTACGTACCCACGAGGGTTGAGAGCGTGTGTAGTGTGTGTGGATGATGTGAATTGTACTGAGCGTGTGTGTGTGGTGCGTTGTGCCTTGTACTGTATGGAAGCGTGTGTGTTACTGAGCAATGTGTGTGTATTGTGTGTTGTTACTTGAGAGTGTGTGTTAGTGTATGTGTGTTGTACTGAGCATGTGTGTGTATGATGTGTGTGATGTGTATGCGTGCGTGCGTGAGAGAGAAACTGTGTGAGAGGGCATGTGAGAGAGTGTGAGAGAGAGTGTGTGTGGTTGTGTGTGTGTTTGGACTGTGTGCGTGTGTTTGTGTGTGTTGCGTCTTGGTGTACTGAGCTGTGTGTGTGTGCGTTTTTGAGTGTGTGTGTCTTTGAGAGAGTGTGTGTGTGCGTGTGTTTGTGTGTGTGTGTATGTGTGTGTACTGAGTATGTGTGTGTATGTGTGTGTACTGAGCATGTGTGTGTCCACAGCTGTTTGCCAAGCTGCAGGCAGTGAAGGCAGAGATCCATGATGTTCAGGAGGAACACATCCAGGAGAGGCAGGAGCTGGCCCAGACACAGAACGAGTTGACCAGAGAACTCAAGCTCAAGTATACTCTCTCACACTCACTCACTCACTCACTCACTCTGTCACTCACTCTATCACTCACTCTCTCACACTCACTCACTCACTCACTCTGTGTCACTCACTCACTCTGTGTCACTCACTCACACTCACTCACTCACTCACTCTGTCACTCACTCATTCACTCACTCTGTCACTCACTCTATCACTCACTCATTCACTCACTCTGTGTCACTCACTCACTCTGTGTCACTCACTCTCTCTCACTCATTCACTCACTCACTCTCTCACTCACTCTGTCACTCACTCTGTCACTCACTCTCTCACTCACTCATTCACTCACTCTGTGTCACTCACTCACTCTGTGTCACTCACTCTCTCTCACTCATTCACTCACTCACTCACTCTCTCACTCACTCTGTCACTCTCTCACTCTCTGTCACTCACTCTGTGTAACTCACTCACTCTTTCACTTTCTGTCACTCACTCACTATGTCACTCACTCTCTCACCCACTCACTCTCTGTCACTCACTCTCTCACTCACTCACTCACTCACTCTCTGTCACTCACTCACTCTCTGTCACTCTTTCACTCACCCTGTCACTCACTCTCTGTCACTAGTTTTCTCACTCACTGACTCACTGACTCACTCTCTTACTTCTGTCACCCACTCACTCTCTGTCACTCACTCACTCTCTCACTCACTCTGGGGAGCTGTGGGGGGTGTTCTGGGTTGTGGGCTGGTGGGGGGGACTGGGCTGCGGGCTGGCTGGGGTGGGAGACGGTGGGTGGCTGGGAGGTGGGGAGGCTGGGGGGGTGGAGTGGATGGAGGGGGCGGCTGCTGGCTGATGTGAGGTGGTGGGTGTGCTGGGTGCTGGAGTGGTGCTGGGGGCTGGTGGGCGCGGGGGGGTGCTGGGCGGGGGGGGCTGTGGTCTGCTGGGGTGGGCGAGCTAGCTGGGTGGGGGTGAGGGGCTGGGGGGGTGGGGGGGGGGGGGCTTGGAGGGGGGGCTGTGAGGTGGGGGGATGATGCGGGCTGGGGGGGTGTCTACTGGGTGGGTGGTGGAGTGAGGGTGGGTTGCCGTGGGGAGGTGTACGCGGCTGGGATGGATGCGGGCTTAGATCTGGGGGCCTGCTGCTGGGTGGGGGTGGGTGGGGGGGGGGGGCTGGGTGTGGGGGGCAGTTATGGCATGTCCTGGCTGGGCTGGGGGGGGTGTGGGGGCGAGGGGGGCGGGCGGGACGGGGGATGTGCCTGATGGGGAGTAACTTGGGGGGGCTGGGCGGGCGGTCTGGGGTGGGTGCTCGCCTGGGAGGAGGGGGTGACTTTGCTGCTGGGGGATGGGAGATGGGGGGGTGGGCGGGAGGTTACTCTGGTCCTGTGTGGGGGGAGTAGTAGGACCTGGTGAACAAAGTGTGCGGGGGACTGGGAGGGCCTGTGGGTACGGCGAATGTGGGGCGCGGTTTCATGTGGGGGTGGGGCTGCTGGGGGGGTGTGGGGATGGGTGTTTCTGGGGGGGGGGGGTGTTGAGGGCGGGGGTGGGAACGAGCATTTAAATACTGGTTTCGCTGGATTCTGTGTCTGGGGGGTGGGGTGGGGTGGGGGGTGATTGGGTTGGGGGGGGGTGAAGGCTGGCGTCGGGGGTGGGGTGGGTGGTGGGGTAGGGGGGTGGTGGGGTGGCGGCTGGGGCCTGGGGGGTGGGGGGCAGGGATGGCAGGGCTGGGGGATCTGGGTGGGGCGGTCTGGGGCTGTGTGGTGCTGGGGGGTCTGTGGGGGGGATATTCTGGGGTGGGTGGTGGGGGGCGTGGGGGTGGAGGCTGGGGGTGGTGTGGTGGTGGCTGCTGGCGGGGGAGTCTGTTGGGGGGGTGGGGGGTGGGTGGGAGGGGTGTGTGTGGTCTCTGGGTGGCTGGAGGGGGTTGTGGGGGCTGGAGGGCTGCTGGGGGGTGTGGTGGGGCTGGGTGGGGGGGGTGGGGGCTGGCTGGGGGGTGGGGGGGGTGGGCTGACTGGGTGGGGATGTGGGGGGTGGGTGGGGGGCTGGGTGGGGGAGGGGCTGGGGGCTGTTGTGGGGGGGGTGGGGCTGGGGAGGGGGAGGCGGTGATCCTGGGTGGGTGGGTGGGGGGGGCTGCGGGAGGTCTGGACGCGGGGGGCTGGGGTGGTGGGGGGCTGGGGGGGGGGTGGCTGGGGCTCGGGGGTTGGGCTGGGTGGGGTCCTGGTGGGGATGGGGGAGTGTGCTGGAGGGCTGGTCTGGGGGGGGCTGTGGCATGTGCTGGAGGGCTGGGGGGGGGTCTGGGGTCTGGGGTGGTCTAGGGGGGCTGCTGCTGGGGGGTGGTCTCTGGGTGGGGGGGGCTGTGGGAGGCTGGAGGGAGGAAGGGGGAGACGGATCATGGTATCTTGGGGGAGGAGGGGGGGGGGGGAGGGCTGGGTGGGGGTGGAGCTGGGGCTGGTGGCTGCTGGGTCTGGGGGGACTCTCCTGGGCTGCTGGCCGGGGGTGGGGGTCTGTGGGGGGTCTGGGGGGCTGGGGGGCGTCTGGACTGGGGCACTGGTGGGCTGGGGGGGGTGGGGGGGGGTCTGTGTGTGTGTTTGTTTTTTTGTTTGTGTGTGTGTGAGGGATGGTGGGGTGGGTGGTGGGGGGGTGGTGGGGAGGGGGCGGGGGGCGTGGGGAGCTGGTGGGGGTGGTGGGGGATGGTGGGGGTGCTGTCTGCTGGGGGGGGGCTGGGGCTGGTCTGGCGCTGGTGGGGCTGGGGGGGGTGTTGGGGGGGTGGGGTGTGGTGGGGTGGGTGGGGGTAGACTGGGGGGCGGGTGGGTGGGGGGGGGGGGGTGAGGCCGCTTTGGCGGGGGTGGGTGGGAGCTGGGGGGGCTGGGGGGGATGTGGGGTGGGGGCGGGGGTGGGGATCTGGTGGCTGAGGGGGGGGCTGTGGTGGTGGTGTGCTCTGTGGGGGGGGTGGTGGTGGGGGGGGATGGGGGCTGGGGTGGGTTTGGGTGGGGCGGTGGGGGGCGGTGGGCTCTGGCTGTGTGTACTGGGGTGGGGGGTGGGGGTGGGTGGGGGGGCCTGGGTTCTGGGGTGGTGGTGGGGGCTGGGGGTTGCTGCTGGCGTGAGGCTGGGGGGGTGGGGGGGGGGGTGGGGTGGGGGCGGGGGTTGGGAGGGGGGTGGGGGGGGGGGGGTGGGGGGGGGGGTGGTGGGGGGTCTGGGTGGGGAGGGGTGGGTGGGGGGCTGGGTGGGGGGATGGGGGGGGTTGGGCCTGGGGCTGGGGGGGTGGCTCTGGGGGGTGGGTGTGTGGGGGGGGGTGCGCTGGGTGAGGCTGGGGGGGGGTGGCTGGGGTGCTGGGGGTGGGGGGGTGGGGGGGGGCTGGGGTGGCGGGGGCTGGGTGCTGGAGGTGGGGCTGGGGGCTGGGGGGAGTAGAGACCTTTTATAGTATAATTCTGGGCTCTGTGGGTGGGGGTGGGTGGGTTGGGTGGAGGGGGGGTGAGGTTGGAGGACAGGGGGATTGGAGGGGTGGGGGGGAGGATGGGGGGAGGGGGGCTCTGGGGGTTGGGCTGCGTGCTGGGGGGTGGTGGGGGTGGGTGGGTGGGGGGGGTGGGGGGTGGGTGTGTGTGTGTTTGTGTTTGTTTTTGTTTGTGTGTGTGGGGGGGTCTGTGTGTGGGGGAGGTCTGTGTGGGCGTTTCTGCGCTGCTGTGGGTGCTGGTGGGGCGGCTGGGGGACTTCTTTGGGGCGGGGGGCTTGTTGGGCCTGCGGGGGGCGGGAGGTGTGTGTGGGGGGGGGTGGTGGGGGTGGTGAGGGTGGGTGGTGGGGGAGTGTGGCGGGGGGGGGGGGGGTGTGGGCTGGGGGGGTTCTTGTGGGGTGTTGAGTGGATGGGCTGCTGGTGGTGTGGCTGGGGGGGTTGTGGGGATGGGCTGTGGGTGTGTGTGTGTTGGGTGGGTGGGGGGGGTGGGGGGGGTGGTGGCTGGGGGACCAGACCTGTGCCCTGATGAGGTAAGGAGAAGGGAAAGAGCCAGGGCTGGACTGGCTGGGCTGAATCTGGGACATCGTGGAGAGATCCAAAGGCAGCGACCTTCCTCCTTAAGTGCCATCGTCTCGTGAAAGTGACACCCTGACCAGACTCACCGTAACGTTGACACCACAACACACCCTGATGTAAATTGAACCTGACTTTCCCCAAGAATACAGAAGGGATAGGGCTACCACACCTGTGATGAACCCTGACCCCAGATACAGGGTAGGACACACACACACACCTGTGATGAACCCTGACCCCAGATACAGGGTAGGACACACCTGTGATGGACCGTGTCTTTGTGCCCCAGGCTGAGAACCTGCTGGTGCTGCAGATGGACCTGCCATCCCGCTCCACCCTGGACTACCAGGAGCCCCTGCTGGCCCCCAAGATGGCTGCTGCTCTGGAGGAGGCCATGAGGGAGGAGGAGGAGATCCAGGTGGATGCCTCCTCCCTCCTCACCCCCCCTCCCCTTTCCTCCTCTTCAAGGAGGAGCAAGTCTGGGTGAGACATACACACAGCAAAGTGTATATACACACACACACACACAGGATGGTGTATACACACACACACACACACACACACACAGTGTTCCTCCAGTGTGCTAACTTTCTTGTCCTCCTCTAGAACTCTCCGGAGCAGCAGGAAGTCTGGCCTCTCTCCCTCTGGCCCCTCCCCCTCTGGCCCCTCCCCCTCTGGCCTCTCCCCCTACAGCCCTGGTTCACCCTGCTACCCACATTCCCGTGGGCTGGTGCCCAAGTGACCACACACACACTGTACTACAAACACACTCTCACACACACACAGTACTGCACACTCTCAGTCACACAGCCTCCACTGTGAGGGCCCGCTGTGCTGGGATCCAGAGGGCCCAGCTGGCAGAGTGTGAGAGGTGTGTGTTTTCAGCGCTGAGAAATGTTTACATGTCCTTGTCGTGTGTAAGATTTTCTCAACCAGGACCTGTTTGTTTATATAATAAGACTGTACTTAAGATAATAATAATATAAGTATAATAACCTATTCTACAAAATACTGTACTCTTTGAGGACCCAGTAAATGAGCTTACATAAGTTTATGGTTTCACTATGTTTGATTGGCTGTTCTGTACATCAGGGTCTTTCTGATTGGCTGTATAGTACTACAGGGGCTTCCTGATTGGCTGTACAGTACTATGGGATCTTTATGATAGGCTGTACAGTACCACAGGGTGTTTCCGATTGGCTGTAGAGGGTCTGCTGTATCAGATTCTGTTCTCCCTGGGGCCTCTGGGTGGCGCTGGATGACTGGAGGATCCACACATCAGGGATCACAGGTGCCTTGGGCTGCGTGTCCCCCACCCTCTTCTGCTCCTCTCGGTCCTCTCCTCCTTCCTGCCCTCCCTTACTTGCAGCTGTTCCCCTGATCCTGCAGCTGTTCCCCTGATTCTGCAGCTGTTCCCCTGACCCTGCAGCTGTTCCCCTGACCCTGTAGCTGTTCCCCTGACCCTGCAGCTGTTCCCCTGACCCTGTAGCTGTTCCCCTGATTCTGCAGCTGTTCCCCTGACCCTGCAGCTGTTCCCCTGACCCTGCAGCTGTTCCCCTGATCCTGCAGCTGTTCCCCTGACCCTGCAGCTGTTCCCCTGACCCTGCAGCTGTTCCCCTGACCCTGCAGCTGTTCCCCCGATTCTGCAGCTGTTCCCCTGACCCTGCAGCTGTTCCCCTGATTCTGCAGCTGTTCCCCTGACCCCTATACACGCCCCTGCTGCTAGAGTATATGAATACTTCTTTAAAGTTCTGCATAACTGTCAACAGTTGTAAAAAAAAAAAAAAGTAAATCAATTTTGATGTTGAACTTCTAACTTATCATCTTTTATTCATTTTTATAAAAGCAAATGTAGATACACATTTTTACCCACTGTTTTCTTTTGCAATAGACTGCTATTTGTTTTTTGGGTGTTGTATAATTTAAAGTTATGTACAAATCTTTTATTTTTACTTGTCAGACATTCAGTATGTACAGTTTATTTGTCACCTGTGATTCAGAACCTGCTGTGTCCAGATCATTAGAGGCTGGCGTGTTCTGGAAGATAAATCAGTTTCAACGTGTTGTACATAGTTCTACAGGCAAGGCTTATCCCCTGAATGAGACAGGAAGTGTTTGGGTTCCTGTGCATCAGGCTTGTGGTTCTGTTGAGAATCTTGAGACCAGACTGAATCCTCTAACACTGCAGGCCTCCACACAGTCTGAGACCCTGAAAACAAGCACATATTTTAAAGCGTCACATTTCTGAACTGAATGATATCAATCCTGGAATGTGAATGATTTGTTTGGGTCCATTCTTCCCTGGAGGTGACCTCTGACATCACTCCATACCTTGGGGGTTGACACCTGTGTTTTGCCAAACAGATGTGCTGACTTGCTTCTGTCTGACCACCAGGGGCGCTGTGGTTCTTTTAGCTGGCTGAATTCTCTTCATTAAAGATGCTCTTATCCCACTTCCAGGTGTGTTTTGTGTGTGTGTGTGTGTGTGTGTGTGTATTGCAGAGATGTACACAAGTCTGGCTGCAAGTCCAAGTCAAGTCTCAAGTCTTTGGCCAAGTCTCAAGTCTTTGGCCTCAAGTCCAAGTCAAGTCTCAAGTCTTTAGCCTCAAGTCTAAGTCAAGTCTCAAGTCTTTGGCCTCAAGTCCAAGTCAAGTCTTAAAACAAACTGAATATGTTAATTAAGCTACATTAAACTGTTTTTACAATATGGAATTTTATCTATTGGCATTTGACAAGAAACAAATCATTTTCTTTAGAATTTGTGTTTTCTTATTGTCTTGCACAAAATGTGAGAAAAACTGTCACAAGCAAAAAATACAACTCCTGTAAAGACATACAACATAGACAACGGTACGCCAACGGCGTAATAAAAGAGAACAACATTTCTCATCAACAGAGGAAGTATCCTAGAGCCTATTTGGAAAACAAACTATACTCTTAATTCTGGCATATTATTTAAATATTAAACAAAGACAATATATTACCAAAATATATTAAATAAAATACTTAATGTGGATTGCAGAGATGTACACAAGTCTTTGGCTGTAAGTCCAAGTCAAATCTCAAGTCTTTGGCCCCAAGTCCAAGTCAAGTCTGAAGTCTTTGGCTCCAAGTCAAGTCTCAAGTCTTTGGCCTCAAGTCCAAGTCTCAAGTCCAAGTCAAGTCTCAAGTCTTTGACCCCAAGTCAATTCTCAAGTCTCAAGTCCAAGTCAAGTCTCAAGTCTTTGGCCCCAAGTCCAAGTCAAGTCTCAAGTCTTTGGCCCTAAGTCCAAGTCAAGTCTCAAGTCTTACGCTTCAAGTCCAAGTCAAGTCTCAAGTCTTTGGCCTCAAGTCCAAGTCAAGTCTCAAGTCTTAAAACAAACTGAATATGTTAATTAAAATTTAAATTAAAAATTTTTTTTTAAAATAAAATACTTAACGTGGATTGCAGAGATGTACACAAGTCTTTGGCTGCAAGTCCAAGTCAAGTCTCAAGTCAAATCTCAAGTCTTTGGCCTCAAGTCCAAGTCAAGTCTCAAGTCAAGTCCAAGTCAAGTCTCAAGTCTTAAAACAAACTGAATATGTTAATTAAAATTTAAATTAAAAATTAAATAAAATGCTTAACGTGGATTGCAGAGATGTACACAAGTCTTTGGCTGCAAGTCCAAAGACTTGAGACTTGACTTGTATTTGGGGCCAAAGACTTGAGACTTGACTTGGACTTGGGGTATTTTATTTTATTTATTAAAGTAACTTTATTTAATTAAAAAAATTATTTTTTTTAATTTATTTATTTATATTTAAATTAACATATTCAGTTTGTTTTAAGACTTGACTTGGACTTGAGACTTGACTTGAGACTTGACTTGGACTTGAGGCTTAAGACTTGAGATTTGACTTGGACTTGCAGCCAAAGACTTGTATACATCTCTGCAATCCACGTTAAGTATTTTATTTAATTTTTTTAATTTTTTTTAAATTAAATTAACATATTCAGTTTGTTTTAAGACTTGAGACTTGACTTGGACTCGAGACTTGACTTGGACTTGAGGCTTAAGACTTGAGATTTGACTTGGGGCCAAAGACTTGTGTACATCTCTGCAATCCACGTTAAGTATTTTATTGAATTTAAAAAAAAAATTTTAAATTTTTTTTAATTTAAATTTAAATTTAAATTAACATATTCAGTTTGTTTTAAGACTTGAGATTTGACTTGAGACTTGACTTGGACTTGGGGCCAAAGACTTGAGATTTGACTTGGACTTGCAGCCAAAGACTTGTGTACATCTCTGCAATCCACGTTAAGTATTTTATTTAATTAAAAAAAAATTAATTTTTTTTAAAATTAACATTCAGTTTGTTTTAAGACTTGAGACTTGACTTGGACTTGACTTGAGACTTGACTTGGACTTGGGGCCAAAGACTTGAGACTTGACTTGCAGCCAAAGACTTGTGTACATCTCTGCAATCCACGTTAAGTATTTTATTTAATTTAAAAAAAATTTTTTATTTTATTTTATTTTAATTTTAATTTAAATTAACATATTCAGTTTGTTTTAAGACTTGAGACTTGACTTGGACTTGACTTGAGACTTGACTTGGACTTGGGGCCAAAGACTTGAGATTTGACTTGGACTTGCAGCCAAAGACTTGTGTACATCTCTGCAATCCACGTTAAGTATTTTATTTAATTTAAAAAAAAATATATTTTTTTAATTTAAATTAAAATTAACATATTCAGTTTGTTTTAAGACTTGAGACTTGACTTGGACTTGACTTGAGACTTGACTTGGACTTGGGGCCAAAGACTTGAGATTTGACTTGGACTTGCAGCCAAAGACTTGTGTACATCTCTGCAATCCACGTTAAGTATTTTATTTAATTTAAAAAAAATTTTTTTTATTTTTTTATTTAAATTAAAATTAAAATTAACATATTCAGTTTGTTTTAAGACTTGAGACTTGACTTGGACTTGACTTGAGACTTGACTTGGACTTGGGGCCAAAGACTTGAATACATCTCTGCAATCCACGTTAAGAATTTTATTTAAATTTTTTTTAATTTTTTTAATTTTTTTTAATTTAAATTTACATATTCAGTTTGTTTTAAGACTTGAGATTTGACTTGAGACTTGACTTGGACTTGAGTCCAAAGACTTGAGACTTCACTTGGACTTGAGGCCAAAGACTTGAGACTTGACTAAGACTTGGGGCCAAAGACTTGAGACTTGACTTGGACTTGAGACTTGACTTGAGACTTGACTTGGACTTGAGGCCAAAGACTTGAGACTTGACTTGGACTTGAGACTTGACTTGAGACTTGACTTGGGGCCAAAGACTTGAGACTTCACTTAAACTTGAGACTTGACTTGAGACTTGACTTGGACTTGAGGCCAAAGACTTGAGACTTGACTTGGACTTGAGACTTGACTTGGACTTGCAGCCAAAGTCTTAAAACAAAAAAAAACCTAAAAATACAACTCTTAAAAAGACATACAGCATAGACAACGGTACGCTTTTCACCAAAATCAACAGATGCCGGCCTGTGTTTTTCATAGCCATAAGGTGGCTATTGAGAGACAGTACACAAGGAAGAGCTGCACTTATAGTCACTATTTTCTCTCCTTGCGTAAGGTCTGTAGCTTGCAGAAAAGGAGACAAGACTTCTACCAGCTCATTAAGCTGACTCCATTCTCTGGTTGATAAGCTGAGCTCTTTGTGTCCTTGTGCTTCCAGTAGTGTATTAAGAGTTTGTAAATCCAACCTAATGACAAGACGAAGAGTTGAGCTCCATCTGGTGGACACTTGGAATGCTGCGGTTAGACCCAAATGCCTCTTCTAATGCTTCCTTTATTTTGCAAGTGGAGTGAAGCAAGCAGCAAAATTTGGTCAATTTTGCCATGGCGCTGTTTAAAGTTTCCGTTTCTTTTAGTCCGTCTCTGACAACAAGTTGAAGTGTGTGTGCAAAGCATTGCAGTCTTTGCTGCTCTGGATTACGTCAACATCTTCCTGGTACTCCTCTGCAACCTTCTTCCATACAGTAACTTTTCCACAGTCATCGCTCTCTTCTGTTTCAGCAGTAACAGAGGGGAAAGATGTGGTGTAGGCTTTCTTCATGTTTGCAGCATTATCACATATAACATAGTCCAACTTGTGTGTTATATGGAAGTAGTCGCATCTGCATACGTCATCAACATTGGACGCAGCGCAGGCAACTGATCATGGGCAAGGCGCAGCTCTCGGGGAAGGGGAGAAACAGAGGGGGGGTGATGGGATTGAGAACAAGTTCACGACAGGGCGCGTTGAACATGACTCGTAATGTTCACGAGTCTTAAATCACAAGTCCGAGTCAAGTCTCAAGTCTTTAGGTACGAGTCCGAGTTGAGTCGCGAGTCTCTGAAAACAGGGACTTAAGTCCGACTCGAGTCCGAGTCTCAAGTCCCCATCTCTGGTGTG
This sequence comes from Plecoglossus altivelis, assembly GCA_036571765.1. Taxonomy (NCBI): domain Eukaryota; kingdom Metazoa; phylum Chordata; class Actinopteri; order Osmeriformes; family Plecoglossidae; genus Plecoglossus; species Plecoglossus altivelis. Next base: position 344,475 of record BROE01000021.1, on the reverse strand, counting down.
TTGGACCTGTACTAGCCTGGCACAATGTGTGTCTATGTAAATAAAGGAACTACAGAACCCTGAGGTTCACATGGACCAGCAATGAACACAGACCGACATGTCAGTCATTCGAGTGGGTTTATTAACAGCAGTAATGAACACAGACCAACATGTCAGTCATTCTTCAGGAGAACATCAGTCACCTCAACAGTAGCAGAGCCTTCTACAACTGGAGTCTCCGGAGTGTGTCTGTGTGTGTGTATGTGTGTGTCTGTGTGTGTGTGTGTCTGTGTATGTGTTGGTGTGGTGTGTGTGTTCTGTGTGTGTTGTGTGTGTGTGTGTGTCTGTGTGTGTGTCTGTGTGTGTGTGTGTCTGTGTGTGTGTGTCTGTGTATGTGTGTGTGTGTGTCTGTCTGAAGCACTAAAGAGAACAGCAGCAGTGTGATTATAACTGTCACTGCCCCTCATCCCATCATGTTTCACCCCACATGTTCCTTTCTGACTGAATGAGTCTCTGAATCCCTTCAGCGCTTCACAACATTCAAACGCTTCAAAAGTCTTCAGCAAAAACAAGCAAATACTGACAAGTTTTCCTTCCGTCACTCAATAATACAAGTTCAAAACGTAAAGGAGCCTTTCCTGTGCCCATCAGGGGAGTGAGAAGGCCTGTGTGAACACTAACAGGGTCAATGGGTCAGGAGACGAGAGAGGAAGGAGTCAAGTCAGGAATCAACATCTTGGGACGGGCACCAGAGGAGTGGGGGGGGTCACTTCTCTCTGTAGTAGAGGAGATACAGCTTCAGGGGCTGTGGAAGGGGCAGACCCAAGACCCTCTCTCTCAGCATGTTGACTACCGGCTCTGGACACAACGTCGACCCTGCTCCCTCCCCCTCCTCTCTCCCTCTCCTCACTGACTCCCGCTCTCCCCTCCTATTCGCCCTCTCCTCCTCCTCCTCATCATCATCATCTTCATCATCTTTATCCTCCTCTCCTCGGTGGCTGTCCAGAGTAGTGGTAGTATGGGCGGGGCTGGAGGCGGGGCTACTGCCGGCCACTGCTTGCTTATTGGCCAGCCCAAGTGTGTTGCAGTGGCGTCGGTGGATACGTCTCCGTTTGAAGCGCGGCCCGTACTTGTGCAGGCCAGCCGCCGCTAGGCCCCGCCCCACGGCGAAAGAGGTGGGACCTCGGGAGCGTGCCAGGCTGGACCCACCCCCAGCCACGCCCCCTGCGGTAACACGCAGCGTGTGGCGGATGCAAACCCGGGCCAGTTCCTGTAGCGAGCGCACTGCCAACACAGCTGGAAGGAGAGGGACAGAACAGCAGTAAGAAGGAACCAGAGGCAGGCTGTCAGTCAGAGGAGCGTAACCATGGAGACTCACGCAGTGGTACGGTGCTGCAAGGCGAGGGTTTGGGGAGAACGAGAGGGGCGAACGAAACTGCAATGATCTTTCTGCTCTCCCAGCTGCTAGGACCTGTGCGCATGATCTTAGTCAACTGTGGAAAGAAGGAGGTATGTCAGTATTGCAGCGATGTTGGTGCTTAGTGTGTGTGTGTGAGAGAGAGAGAGGTGTGCGTGGTGTTGCTGTGGCTGACTGTGTTAGAGAGGTGTGTGTTTGAGAGGTGTTTGTGTTATGAGAGGTGGGCTGTGATGTGAGAGAGGTCTGTGCGTGTTATAGATGTTGTGGTTGTTGTTGGGTGAGAGACGTGTGTTCGTGTATGACGGCTGTGTGATGGTGTGATGTGGTGATGTGATGACACGGGTGTGGGTGTATGACGAGATGTGCGTATGTGTGACGGCAGAGGTTGAGGTGTGTGTGTTGGGTGGACGTGTGTGTGTTGTTAGAGTGGCGTGTGTGCTGTGGAAGATGTGTGCTGTGTGGTGGAAGAAGTGTGTGGTGTAGAGAGTGCTTGGTATTGGGTTGTGTGTGTGTTGTGAGTTGTGTATGTAGAGTGTGGGTGTGTGTGGGTGGTTTTTAGAGAGTTGTTGCTGTGTGGAGATGGTGTGGTGATGACAGGTGTGTGTGTATGAGAGTGTATGTGTGTGTGCTGGAGTGTGTGTCTGTGTAGATAGTATGTGTGTGTTGGAGGTGAGTGTGAGTGTGTGTATAAGTCTGTGTATGTGTGTACTTATGTTTATGTGTGTGTGTACATGTACACCTGTGTGTGTGTTTGTGTGACAGAGAGTGTGTGGATAAGGCCGAGATGACGTGGCTGGTGCAGAGACCGGGTGCTAGTGTCATAGAGGTTGTGTGTGATGTCTGAGTTGTGTGTTAGAGATGGTGATGTGTAATGTGAGAGACAGGGTGGTGTATAGAGTCGTGTTGTGTATGTGTGTGTTTGTGTGTTTGTGTTTTTGTTTGTGTGTTTGTGTGTGATTGTTTGTGTGTTCTTGTGTGTGAGCGAGTGCTTGTGTGTGTATTTTTGTGTGTTTGTGTGTATGAGAGTGTGTGTGTGTGGTGCTTGAGGAGTGGTGTGATGTGTAGTGCGTGGGTGTGTGATGTGTGTTGTTAGAAGTGGTGTGTGTCGGAGGCGTTGTGTATATGAGAGGGTTGTGTGTGTGTGTGTGTGTGAGTGTGTGGCATCTTCGTGTATTTGTGTTAGGGGTGCTTGTGTGCATGCCTGCATATGTGTGTATTTTTCTGTGTGTTTGTGTATCTGTGTGTGTGTGTGGAGTGTGTATGTATGAGAGGTGTTGTGTGTTGCTGGGTGTTAGAGAGTGTGTGTAGTTGAGAGTGTTTGTATGAGGTGTGTGTATGAGAGTGTGTGTATGTGTGGTAGAGTGTGAGTTAGAAGAGGTGTCTTGGTGTGAAGGTGTGTGTGGTGTTGTAGTTAGCGAGTGTGTGTGGTAGAGAGTTAATGTGTGTATGGAGCGGTGACTGCTGTCTGTGTGTGTGAGCTGCTTGTGTGGTTAGAGGTGCTGTGTTGTGTTGGAGAGGTGCTTGTGTTGGTGTGAGAGGTGTGTGTACCATATCTCTCTCC
>BROE01000021.1:320320-341175 GCA_036571765.1 Plecoglossus altivelis | reverse complement strand
GTGTGTGTGTGAGAGAGAGGTGTGTGTGTGTGAGAGAGAGGTGTGTGTGTGAGAGAGAGGTGTGTGTGTGAGAGAGAGGTGTGTGTGTGTTAGAGAGGTGTGTGTGTACCTTTTCCTCCAGTGGCAGCACCAGCACTCCTCCAGGTTTGAGCAGGTTCTTCATGTAGTCTTCATGACTCCTCTGCACTCCAGCCCCACAGTACACACGGTCATACTGACGCCTCTCTGGGCTCAACTGGAGACAGTTCCCTGCCACAAAGCTCGGCTCACAGAACTCAAACCTGCACACACACACGCACACACACACGCTCATACACACACACACGCTCATACACGCGCACACACACACACACGCTCACACACACGCACACGCTCATACACACGCGCACGCTCATACACATACACGCACACACACATTCGAACATACACACATTCATACATACACACACGCTCATACAAACACACGCTCATACATACACACACACACACACACACACACAGACACACACACACACACTGTGAACTAAAAGATATCTGATGTTCCTTCTGCTCTTCAGTACAGCCTGAGACAGAGAAGCCGTGTTTCTGAGGAGTCTCACTTGTCGAAGCTGTCGCTGGTCTTGATGAAATGTTCCAGCTTCTGGTATGCATACTGTATGACATCATCATGAAGCTCCACCCCGTGGTTCACCCCAAACGGACCTGAACACAAAACAAGGCCCACGGTGGAGCTGATATCAACACACTGAGGTCTACGGTGGAGCTGATATCAACACACTGAGGTCTACGGTGGAGCTGATATCAACATACTGAGGTCTACGGTGGAGCTGATATCAACACACTGAGGCCCACGGTGGAGCTGATATCAACATACTGAGGCCCACGGTGGAGCTGATATCAACACACCGAGGCCCACGGTGGAGCTGATATCAACACACCGGGGCCCACAGTGGAGCTGCTAAACTCACCCAGAATGAGGCCCACAGTGGAGCTGCTAAACTCACCCAGAATGAGGCCCACAGTGGAGCTGCTAAACTCACCCAGAATGAGGCCCACCATGGTGCTCAGGTAGCCTGTGCCACTGCCCAGGTTGAGGAAGGAGAGGCCGGGATGGAGGTCCAACGCCTCCATCACCTCTGAGTAGATGCAGGGAGCTGATAGGTGGATGTTGCCATGGCGCCAGGCCAGGTCCTTGTAGGCGTTGTCACGGTAATCGTCCAGGTAGTAATCAGCGCGGTCGATGGCCCTGAAGGCTCGCTCCACCAGCGCTGAGCGGATGTAGTGCGCCTCCTTCAGGTTGTCTATCAGCTCGTCATTGTCCTCACCTGCACTCACAGCCCCGCCCATCTTGCCAGGAGAGGGGCAGAGAGGGGAGGGGGGGCTGGGAAGGGAGAGAGGAGCAGTCGAGGAGTGGAGGGGGAGGTGGAGTGTGGGGGAGGTGGAGAGTGGGGGAGGTGGAGAGTGGGGGAGGTGTGGTGTGGGGGAGGTGTGGTGTGGGGGAGGTAGAGATCTGATTTGAAGCCTGCGGACAAACAGAAAAATATTTCCTGAGAACAGGGTGGTGGAGGTCCGTCTATCGCAGGGAGGCCATGACTGGTCTCTCACTCCTGAACAGCAGGTGGCGGTGTATACACCTTTAAGTTAGAAGCAATCTGCCAATCAAAGTCAAAGATGAGGCTCTGTTCCTTCCGTGAAAAGCATCTAAACAGGATCCCAACATCGCTACTAGCTGATAGCACTGATGTTTTCTATGTTCTGATGTTCTGCGTTAGATGTTAAACGACGGAGACGCAGCAAGGTTTCTCATACAAGACTGCTAGGCAGCCAATACTTCAAGACACGGTTGTAGTAGTACAATGTTTAGTAGGATAGGTAGATAAAATTAAAAACGATTAACTAGCTAGTTACTTGCATTTAATGGAAAACAAAACGTTAAACGGGCTCTGTTTAATAGTCAGATATCTAACTAGCTAGCCTAGCAACATTCAGTCTTGAATGTTGGCTAGCTGAGACGCGTTGGCTAGCGTAGTTACACATTCAGACAAGGAGTCACTTAAGAAACAACAACAAAAATAACACAACCGCCTGGCGCTACTCACAGTCTAATAACCACTTTAACGTTACCTCGGATTTTATCCTTTTAACAGTTCTACCGCGTTAAAATGCCGACAGTCTGCATTGATCGCTGTTTCTCTGGGTCCTTTTGGTTTAGCCATTGGATGTAAACAGACCAAGTAACGTGCTGACGTCAGACGCAACCACAACACAACCATATGTTTAAACCACCAAATACACGAAGCAAAAACACAAGATTTTATAATTTATACGATTCTTTCTGAGATCTGTTGTGCTTCTGGTGGACAGGACAAACATTGTGCAGTAGCCTGCTTGGATGTTGCTTTGTATGAGAAAACGTTATCAATAAATAAAATAATAATTTTTTCTTATGTAATTTAAAATATAAACGTGTGTCCTGTGTGATATAAAACATGAATATGTATCTTGTGTAATATAAAACATGAGCATGTATCTTGTGTGATAAAACATGAATATGTATCTTGTGTAATATAAAACATGAGCATGTATCTTGTGTGATAAAACATGAATGTGTATCTTGTGTGATATAAAACATGAATGTGTGTAAACACACACACACATCCACACACATACATCCACACATCCACACACATACACACACAGCCACACACACACATATACACACACATCCACAGCTACACACACATACACACACAGAGACACATTCACAGCCACACACACACATTCACAGCCACACATCCACAGCCACACACATATACACACACACACATCCACACACACACATCCGTACACACATAGAAATACACTTGTTTACACATGTATACTTGCAGAAACACACAGTAATATTAAATGGGCAAATTCCTGTATGTCTCTGATTATTTATTACAGTTTTTCATAACACTTAAATAGTTCTAACCCCCACAAGAACAAACTTCTGTTTTAACACAGACACAGAAACAGGTACACAGGTACACAAACACACAGCAGGGGGGGGGAACACAGTCACGAGGATAGCAGGGCCACTAGACTCTACTGCCCGGGGGGGGGGAGGGGGGGGCACAGCCAAGAACAGCCCTGCTTTACAAAATGGTTTCATAGCAAATGAACGACCTCCTCTACAAAAGTAATAAAGAACCCCATACAATCTATCGTTGTGGAAGTGCTTGTAATATTGGAAGGTTTTTTTTGTAATTTTCAAAAGGATATATCAATATCGTTGCCTAGAAAATCACCAGTAAAAATATTCTCGTCTCTGTAGAAATATGCTGGCAGAACTGGCCTTGGCTGTGGATGTCACGAATGCTATTCACTTGTTATTTACTTCAATACAACGACAATAACACTGTTCCTTAATACAGAAATGTATAGAGGCAGCCCTGCACATGTGTTTATGATCAAGTTGGGTTCATTCATGTTTTCATGTTGCCTCTCCTGAGGATGATGATTGGCTGCCCATGCCGCATCACCACATCACCATGGTTCTGGTAACAACAACGTCTAAATAACGTTACAAACACTAGTCTCTCATCTACAGAAGGTAACCGTGGCGATGGCACCATCTCATACAGGGACAGTAACTGTGGTGACAGTCACTGCAGCAACAGTTCAAAACCAGCTAATCATAAACCAGTCAGAACTAATCAAAACCAGCCAATCATACATGACCCAGTCATAAACTAGTCAGTCAGACTCAATTAGTTATGAACCAACCAGTCATAAACCAGTGACAACTAGCCAATCACAACCAGCCAGTCACAACCAGTCAGTCACAACCAGCCAATCACAACTGGCCGATCACAACCAGCCAGTCATAACCAGCCAATCACAACCAGTCAGTCACAACCAGCCAATCACAACCAGCCACTCATGACTAGCCAGCCAATCACAGACAGAAACAGCCTTAACCTGATGAAGGGGTAAGGAAGGCACACATGATCAGACTGTTCAGGGTTTGGTTTGGTCATGAACACACCTTACTGACTGTGTTGGTCATGAACACACCTTACTGACTGTGTGTGTTGGTCATGTGTCTTTAGAAGTGTGTGTGTGTGTGTTTATATATATGTGTGTGTGTGCCCACAAGTTTATGTGTGTTGGTCATAGAATGTATGAGTGCGTGTCTATGTGTGCGTGCTTGTGTGTGTGTGTGTGTGTGTGTGCAGGACTTTGTGTGTGTATGTTGTGTGTGTGCATGAGTTTGTATGTGTGTGCATGAGTTTGCGTGTGTGTGCATGAGTTTATGTATGTGTGTGAGTGTGTGTGTTGAGTGTGTGTGAATGTGTGTGGTGTGTGTGCGTGAGTTTGAGTGTGTGTGTTGTGTGTGTGTGAGAGTGTGTGTGTGTTGTGTGTGTGCATGAGTGTGTGTGTGTGTGTGCATGATTGTGTGTGGTGTGTGCGCGTGAGTTTGTGTGTGTGTGTTGTGTGTGTGTGAGAGTGTGTGTGTGTGTGTTGTGTGTGTGTTGTGTGTGTGCATGAGTGTGTGTTGTGTGTGTGCATGAGTGTGTGTGTGTGCGCAGACATGCTAAGCTCAAGAGGGCTTGGAGATGGTCACAAGGAACTTCGGAGTGTCAGTGACAACAGATCATTAAGCAATATACAGCCCATAATATGCACAGGGGGTGTGCAGTGAAACAGTAAAGGCATCACAGGAGAGATGTGTGTGTTGGGGAGATCTGAGTCGTCACACATACCTCTTCTGGAGGCTGACGCAGTAGCAAGTCAGTAAACATTCATCTGCATCCTACTCTGGAGTCACATGCTCCTGTGCTGAAGAGTGGACAACCAAGATACAATCTAAATCATAAGCAGTTAGTTACAGGGTATTAGGAGAGGTTACACAAGCCACTCTCCAGCTCTCCCTGGATCTCTTTCAGCCTGTTCCTGCTCCTCAAAGCTTTGGGGTTTCAAACACAGAAAGTATTCCACGAACGACACACACCTCACTAGCAACCCTCCCCCTCCCCTCCCCGACAGAAACACACAGACGGCTCCTCTGAGTACACACATGAGACAACAACGAACACAGTAACAACCCCACCGACTCCCCAGGGTCAGCGGGCTCACAGCTCACAGCTTTTACACCTCGGGACCCAAATGCTGGCATTTCATTGGTTCTTCTTAAAAAGTGCACACAAGTCCTTCTGTGTTCCGCAGTCTCAAATCGGAGAACGTGTTTCAGAAGCATAGAACCTCAGAGGAACCATAGCGGAACCTGGCACATGAAGAAGGACCAGAGTTCTGCTAGTGAACATCCTCTTCTTCTTCATCATCATCATCTTCATCACCTACACATAGAACAAGAGGTTCTGTCCAGTCTCAGCATGACATTCATCTCTAAAGCAGTACAACACACAGATAACAAAATTCCACAAGTCTGAATCAACTACAGCCAAATCCACAAAAGACATTTTTTTACCCCATTTAACTATGATAACACTAACCAGCTGTTTTCATGACAGCATGTTTTAAAGCCACATCTGAGGTGGTTGTATCTGTGTTAGTCGATAATCCTGACCCAGTCCTGGACCAGTCTCTCCCAGACCGGTCTCTCCTGGACCAGTCTCTTCCAGACCAGTCTCTCCTGGACCAGCCTGTCCTGGACCAGCCTGTCCTGGATAGACCAGTTTCTCTGGATAGAGCAGTCTGTCCCAGACTGGTCTCTCTGAATACACCAGTCTCTCTAGATAGAACAGTCCCCTTTGAATAGACCAGTCTCTCCCAGACCAGTCTCTCCTGGATAGAGCAGTCTCTCCTGGATAGAGCAGTCTCTTCTGGATAGAGCAGTCTCTCCTGGATTGACCGGTCTCTCCCAGACCAGTCTCTCTGGATCGAGCAGTCTTTCCTGGATAGAGCAGTCTCTTCTGGATAGAGCAGTCTCTCCTGGGTAGAGCAGTCTCTCCTGGATAGAGCAGTCTCTCCCAGACCAGTCTCTCTGGATCGAGCAGTCTCTCCTGGATAGAGCAGTCTCTTCTGGATAGAACAGTCTCTCTGGATAGACCGGTCTCTCCCAGACCAGTCTCTCCTGGATAGAGCAGTCTCTCCTGGGTAAAGCAGTCTCTCCTGGATTGACCGGTCTCTCCCAGACCAGTCTCTCCTGGATAGAGCAGTCTCTCCTGGGTAAAGCAGTCTCTCCCAGACTAGTCTTTCCCAGACCAGTCTCTCTGGTTAGACCAGTCTTTCCCACACAGATACATTAGTTGGACCAGCTAACACAAGAGGAGTCAACAAATACACTGGAAAAATAGACGTATGTTTTCATTCATATATATATAACTTCTTTAAACTTTATTATTTATACAGAATGTATAGTGTGTACTTATGGCTGTCTGGGCTGAGACATAAAGGCACCTGACTCACTCCCCCCACAAAACCCTGCCCTGCTGAAGCTCCGCCCACAAGGCCCTACCCCATCAGGCCCCGCCCCACCCCACCGAGGCTCCACCCACACAGCCCTGCCACCTGCCAGGATTCCCTGTGGAGCCCTGTTCCCACGCGGTTGCCCGGGGATACGGCAGGATGGGAGGAGTCAGGTCTGAAAGTGAGAGTTCTGTAGTGGCACTTTGTGCATCAAAAAATTAACTTCTATAGTAAGGCTACAAGGGTGTGTTATTATGAAGCTTGTGTGTGTTTATGTAGAAGTGTGTTGTTGATGGAAGCTGCGTGTGTTTACAGAGCCCCTGTAAATCCACACCCAAACAGCCCCACTTAACATGTACTAACCCTAACATGTACTACCCCTAACATGTACTAACCCTTGAGAAGGCCTCCTGGCTGTGAATAAGCTTCAGGTGCTTCAGGGGAGCCATACTGGCTGCTACAGAATGCTAGTAGAGGTATACTTTGATCACCACAGTTTTCTGCCCTTGTTTTAGTTCTTCTGCCATCATTTATTTCTTGACAGAAACTATGTTCCTGTTGGACAGGCTTCACACTGGTGGAGGAGCTAGGAGCCTCCAGGTTAGTGTTGCTCTGGGATTTGTAGTCTTTACTTAGACAGGTTACTGTTACTCTGGGATTTGTAGTCTTTACTTAGACAGGTTAGCGTTACTCTGGGATTTGTAGTCTTTACTTAGACAGGTTAGCGTTACTCTGGGATTTGTAGTCTTTACTTAGACGGGCTAGCGTTACTCTGGGATTTGTAGTCTTTACTTAGACAGGTTAGCGTTACTCTGGGATTTGTAGTCTTTACGTAGACAGGTTAGCGTTACTCTGGGATTTGTAGTCTTTACTTAGACGGGTTAGTGCTACTCTGGGATTTGTAGTCTTTACTTAGACAGGTTAGTGTTGCTCTGGGATTTGTAGTCTTTACTTAGACAGGTTAGCGTTACTCTGGGATTTGTAGTCTTTACTTAGACAGGTTACTGTTACTCTGGGATTTGTAGTCTTTACTTAGACAGGTTAGTGTTGCTCTGGGATTTGTAGTCTTTATTCATGTGGCCAGCTGGGACTTGGCAGTCACCCATCAAAACCAAATAAAAAGCACATCACAGAAACCTTTTTAAATATCTAATAAATACTAAATCCTAAATAATAAATACTTTCTTATTTCCAGCAGTGGGCTACCTATGTACTTACAGAGAGACGGAGGTACTGTAAACTAAATTGTTAAATTAAAAATGAAATTAAAAAAAGGTTTATAAAATTATCAAAACTTTTGTCAGTTGTAAAATATCTGCACTTAAAAATGTATATTAAAAGTATTTAAAAGAAAATAAGATATAAATATATATATAAAATAATTAAATGTGGTCAGTTTTTAATTTATCTTCTTCACATGTAGGAGTCCTGATTTCTCCCTGACAAGGTCCTTTTACAAAATAATAAACATAATAAATAGATATAATTCAAATAAATTAACAAACAAACACCAAGAATAATAATAACAACATAAAAGGCAAATAAATAACATTTTAAGCGTTTCACAAATTTAAATAGTCCTACAATTAATCATTGTAACACAAACTATGCAGTAAAATTAAGTGCAAATGACCACATCCGTGACTTCACAAGAAGGAAGTGAAACAGGGACACTTCCCTCCTCCTCCCACCCATCATCATCCACACTGGACGACATCATCCACACTGGACGACATCGTCCACACTGGATGACATCATCCACACTGGATAACATCGTCCACACTGGATGACATCATCCACACTGGATGACGTCATCCACACTAGATGACATCATCCACACTGGATGACGTCATCCACACTGGATGACATCATCCACACTAGATGACATCATCCACACTAGATGATGTCATCCACACTTCCCCTGCTTAGAGGGTGGAGGAAGAGCAGGGGAGGGACTGCAGGGGGGAGGGGGATGAAAGGGGGAGGGGGATGAAAGGAGGAGGGGCTGCAGAGGGTGCAGGTAGGAGGAGGTGCAGTGGGGAGGGACTGCAGGGGGGAGGGGTGCAGGGTTGCCAAATGCAACATGATGATGTCATGCTCTAAAACCTCTGTCTCGTCTTGAAGGCCTATCACGGTGCGTGTGTGGTAGGTATGTGTGTGTGGTTGGTATGTGTGTGTGTGTGGTTTGTATGTGTGTGTGGTTTGTATGTGTGTGTGGTTTGTGTGTGTGTGTGGTTGGTATGTGTGTGTGGTTTGTATGTGTGTGTGGTTTGTGTGTGTGTGTGGTTGGTATGTGTGTGTGTGGTTTGTATGTGTGTGTGGTTCGTATGTGTGTGTTCCTGTCCATAAAGTCCTTACTGCCCTCCCTACTGTCCATGATCACATGATCACACAGCCACCAGCCCATGATCACATGATCACACAGGCACCAGCCCATAATCACATGATCATATAGCCACCGGCCAAGACACGCAGGTAGTTCAGTCTCTTCCTGCTCTGCTAGAAGTCTTCTCTCCATCTCTCCAACCCTCTATCCATCTATCTCTCCATCTCTCCCTGTGGTCTTGGTGCTCTCCTGTTATGAATCATGGTATCCATGGAGACCACTTCTTCTAAGCTTTTAAGACAGGAAGGACACAGCTACAGTGACAGCCAATGGGAGTCCAGACTCTCTTCATTCAGTTGGACATGAAGATGAGGTTCAAATCCTCATTCTACAATTCAACTTCACTTATTTTCTTCTTCTCCTTCCAGACCAGAAGCAGCTAGTTAGTTCTGTTTCTGTTTCTGTTACTAGTTATTCTTCTAGTCGTAGTTCTTGTTCTAGTCCTGCTTCTGGTTCGGGTCATTTATAGTTGCAATTAAGAAAACCTGAATGCTCTTTTAATTATTCACCTTCATGATCATGAAGTCTTTTACGTCGCCCCCTCTACCTCCCGACTCCGCTCTCCCCTGGACCATGAAGCCCCCCCACGCCCTGACCCTTCACCTCCTCAACTCTGACCCCTGACCCCTGACCCCTGCCCTCCTCAGACCTTGATGCCCTTGACGGCCTGGTTGATGGTCTCCAGCAAAGCTTTGTTCTCTGGGCTCTGGAAGCGCTCCTTGTTGCTGTACATGTCTGTCAGTGTGGACACGTAGCGGTCAAAGTTCTGCTCTGTGATTGGCTCCTGCTGGAGTGAACAAATAACCAATCATGAGTCTCTCAAGTTTAGTGTGAATGCATGTGTGTGGGTGCTAATGCATGTGTGTGTGTGAATGCATGTGTGTGTGTGTGTGTGAATGCATGTGTGTGTGTGTGTGTGTGTGAGAATACATGTGTGTGTGTGTGAATGCATGTGTGTGCAAGGATGTGTGTGTGTGTGTGTGAATGCATGTGTGTGCGAGGATGTGTGTGTGAATGCATATGTGTATGTGTGTGTCTCACCAGGTGTGGCAGCCGGATGTGAGCCAGGCTGTGTATGAGGGCGTGGCTGAGACCAGACAGCTCCAGGAACAGCGCTTCATTCTGCTCCTCCATCATCTTGTTGTCCTGTTCAATGCTCTGCAGGCTGCGCTCCATGGATGAGATCTGGACACCGTGACACAGGCCATGATTATGCACACACACACACACAGGCACGCAGACACACAGGCCATGATTATACACACATACACACACAGGCCATGATTATGCACACATACACACAGGCACACAGACACACAGGCACGCAGGCACACACAGGCACGCAGACACACACAGGCACACATACACACAGGCACACAGACACACAGGCACACATACACACACAGGCATGCAGACACACACAGGCACACATACACACAGGCACACAGACACACAGGTATGCAGACACACACAGGCACACAGACACACAGGTATGCAGACACAGACAGGCACACATACACACAGGCACACAGACACACAGGTATGCAGACACACACAGGCACACATACACACAGGCACACATACACACAGGCACGCAGACACACACAGGCACACATACACACAGCCACACATACACACAGGCACACATACACACACAGGCACACACACACAGGCACACAGACACACAGGTACGCAGACACACACAGGCACACATACACACAGGCACACATACACACAGGCACACAGACACACACAGGCACACAGACACATAGGTATGCAGACACACACAGGCACACATACACACAGGCACACAGACACACACAGGTACACATACACACAGGCACACAGACACACAGGTATGCAGACACACAGGTATGCAGACACACACAGGCACAGACACACACAGGCACACATACACACAGGCACACACAAGCACAGGTACACATACACACAGGAACACACCTGTGTCTGCAGGTTAACCATGTCTGCTTCCACCTCGGTGTTTGACTCTGTCAGGTCGTTTATCTCCTTGTTCAGCTGCTGGATGTCTTCATCGTTATCCAGGACTGCAAAGAGCAGAGTATAGCAGAGTAAAGGAGAGTATAGCAGGTTATAAGGAGGGTATAGCAGAGTATAGCAGAGTATAGGAGCGTATAAGAGAGTATAGCAGACTATAGCAGACTATAGGAGTGTATAAGAGAGTATAGCAGAGTATAGCAGACTATAGCAGAGAATAGGAAGGTATAAGAGAGTATAGGTGGGTATAGCAGAGTATAGCAGAGTATAGCAGAGTATAGCAGAATATAGCAGAGTATAGGAGCGTATAAGAGAATATAGGTGGGTATAGCAGAATATAGCAGAGTATAGGAAGGTATAAGAGAGTATAGGTGGGTATAGCAGAATATAGCAGAGTATAGGAGCGTATAAGAGAATATAGGTGGGTATAGCAGAGTATAAGAGGCTATAAGAGAGTGTATCAGAGTATAGCAAAGTATAGGAGCGTATAAGAGAGTGCAGCAGACTATAGCGGAGTATAGGAGCATATAAGAGAGTATAGCAGACTATAGCAGACTATAGGAGCATATAAGAGAGTATAGCAGAGTATAGCAGAGTACAGGAAGGTATAAGAGAGTATAGCAGACTATAACGGAGTATAGGAGCATATAAGAGAGTATAGCGGACTATAGCAGAGTATAGGAGAGTATAAGAGAGTATAGCAGAAAGAGAGTGTATCAGAGTATAGCAAAGTATAGGAGCGTATAAGAGAGTGCAGCAGACTATAGCGGAGTATAGGAGCATATAAGAGAGTATAGCAGACTATAGCAGACTATAGGAGCGTATAAGAGAGTATAGCAGAGTATAGCAGAGTACAGGAAGGTATAAGAGAGTATAGCAGACTATAACGGAGTATAGGAGCATATAAGAGAGTATAGCGGACTATAGCAGAGTATAGGAGCGTATAAGAGAGTATAGCAGACTATAGCAGACTATAGGAGCTTATAAGAGAGTATAGCAGACTATAGCAGACTATAGCAGACTATAGCAGAGTACAGGAAGGTATAAGAGAGTATAGCAGACTATAGCAGAGTATAGCAGAGTATAGGAGCGTATAAGAGAGTGCAGTAGACTATAGCAGAGTATAGCAGAATATAGCAGAGTATAGGAAGGTATAAGAGAGTATAGCAGACTATAGCGGAGTATAGGAGCATATAAGAGAGTATAGCAGACTATAGGAGCGTATAAGAGAGTATAGCAGAGTATAGCAGAGTATAGCAGACTATAGCAGAGTACAGGAAGGTATAAGAGAGTATAGCAGACTATAGCGGAGTATAGGAGCATATAAGAGAGTATAGCAGACTATAGCAGAGTATAGGAGCGTATAAGAGAGTAGAGCAGACTATAGCAGACTATAGGAGCGTATAAGAGAGTATAGCAGAGTATAGCAGACTATAGCAGAGTATAGGAGCGTATAAGAGAGTATAGCAGACTATAGCAGAGTATAGCAGACTATAGCAGAGTACAGGAAGGTATAAGAGAGCATAGCAGACTATAGCAGAGTATAGGAGCGTATAAGAGAATATAGCAGACTATAGCAGGGTATAGCAGACTATAGCAGAGTATAGGAGCGTATAAGAGAGTATAGCAGACTATAGCAGACTATAGGAGCGTATAAGAGAGTATAGCAGAGTATAGCAGACTATAGCAGAGTACAGGAAGGTATAAGAGAGTATAGCAGACTATAGCAGAGTATAGGAGCGTATAAGAGAGTATAGCAGACTATAGCAGAGTATAGGAGAGTATAAGAGAGTATAGCAGACTATAGCAGACTATAGGAGCGTATAAGAGAGTATAGCAGAGTATAGCAGACTATAGCAGAGTATAGCAGACTATAGCGGAGTATAGGAGCGTATAAGAGAGTATAGCAGACTATAGCAGACTATAGGAGCGTATAAGAGAGTATAGCAGAGTATAGCAGACTATAGCAGAGTACAGGAAGGTATAAGAGAGCATAGCACAATATCGGAGACTATGGGAAAGTATAGAAGATCCTCCACCCAAACAAACACACACACACCCAGACACATACACACACAGACACACACACACAGACACACACACACCCAGACACATACACACACAGACACACACACACCCAGACACACACACACACAGGCACACACCCAGACACACATACACACACACACACACACACCAAGACACACACACACACACCCAGAGACACACACACACACACGCACACACACCCAGAGACACACACACAGACACACACCCAGACACACATACACAGACACACATACACACACACTCACTCTTACCATCGCTGGTCCTTGACTTGGTGCAGAGGAAGTCTTCTCCAGGGAACTTGGTCTTCCTCTTAGAAAAGGAGGCTCTAGGACATCCAGACAGGCTGGAGCAGAGAGTCAGGGTCATGGGTCAAGATCGGGGCTCAAGATCAGGGGTCAGGGGTCAAGATCAGGGGTCAGGATCGGGGGTCAGGATTGGGGGTCAGGGGTCAGGATCAGGGGTCAGGATCGGGGGTCAGGGGTCAGGATCGGGGGTCAGGATCGGGGGTCAGGGGTCCTAGTGGGCGCATGTGTGTCCGTGGCTCACCTGCGGTGTGTGAGGAAGCTGCCGTTGGCGTGTCCGGAGCCATCGCAGCCAGGAGTGGGGCAGCTGGGGCCTTCAGCGCGAAACGCCTTCCAGCTGAACGGGGCTCCACCCAGAACACCCTCCTTCTGTCGGCGAGCAGCCAGGGGGCAGCCGTACGCACTGCGGTGGGTCGCATACTTTCCACTGATGTGGCCCAGACTGTCACAGCCAGGGACTGGGCATCTACTGGGAGCAGAGGAGGCCAGGGGATGTAGAGGAGGAGAGTGGAGGGTGTGGGGGAGGAGAGGGAGTGGAGGGTGTGGGGGAGGAGAGGGAGAGTGGAGGGTGTGGGGAAGGAGAGTGTGAGTGGAGGGTGTGGGGGAGGAGAGGGAGAGTGGAGGGTGTGGGGGAGGAGAGTGAGAGTGGAGGGTGTGGAGGAGGAGGGGAGGGTGTGAGGGGAGGGGTCGACATTAGCATCCACTAACCCCTGGAAAGACCAAATTCCCGCATATTAAGTTTGACTATTACCGCTAAACCATAATAAATAACTACGTACCTACACCAATAGTACTCCAGGTATCACTATGTAGTTACATGGTTTATTGACTAATATTATTACTCAGTTAAAGGACAGTAGTCTAAACATATATCAGCTTCTCCTGTGAAAACGACCCAAGCAGCACACCACACAGACATCAAACTCACATCTACCACATGAACACAGCTCGCACATAGAATACACATAGGCTTGTGATAGAATGATGTATATATATTTGGAGGGAGGGAGGGGGTGATTTGGTATTCCATCTTTGAGATCTATGCTGCAATACTCTAGCATCAACTACAGTCAGCCTAAATGCTTCTGAGGCCATGGATGATGTCATCCATATGCGACGTTTGAGGGGGTTTGTAGGCCAACATGGCTGCTTGTCTGTGGCTTCCTGTCTGTCTGCAGAGATACAGCGTGTGGCTTCCTGTCTGTCTGCAGAGATACAGCGTGTGGCTTCCTGTCTGTCTGCTGGAGGAAGTTACAGCGTGTGGCTTCCTGTCTGTCTGCAGAGCTACAGCGTGTGGCTTCCTGTCTGTCTGCAGAGATACAGCGTGTGGCTTCCTGTCTGTCTGCTGGAGGAAGCTACAGCGTGTGGCTTCCTGTCTGTCTGCAGACCTACAGCGTGTGGCTTCCTGTCTGTCTGCAGAGCTACAGCGTGTGGCTTCCTGTCTGTCTGCAGAGATACAGCATGTGGCTGCCTGTCTGTCTGCAGTGTGTGGCTTCCTGTCTGTCTGAAGAGATACAGCATGTGGCTTCCTGTCTGTCTGCAGAGCTACAGCGTGTGGCTTCCTGTCTGTCTGCAGCGTATGGCTTCCTGTCTGTCTGCAGACCTACAGCGTGTGGTTTCCTGTCTGTCTGCAGACCTACAGCGTGTGGCTTCCTGTCTGTCTGCAGACCTACAGTGTGTGGCTTCCTGTCTGTCTGCAGCGTGTGGCTTCCTGTCTGTCTGCAGAGTTACAGCGTGTGGCTTCCTGTCTGTCTGCAGTGTGTGGCTTCCTGTCTGTCTGCAGCGTGTGGCTTCCTGTCTGTCTGCAGCGTGTGGCTTTCTGTCTGTCTGCAGTGTGTGGCTTCCTGTCTGTCTGCAGTGTGTGGCTTCCTGTCTGTCTGCAGCGTGTGGCTTCCTGTCTGTCTGCAGAGATACAGCATGTGGCTTCCTGTCTGTCTGCAGAGATACAGCATGTGGCTTCCTGTCTGTCTACAGAGCTACAGCGTGTGGCTTCCTGTCTGTCTGCAGAGATACAGCGTGTGGCTTCCTGTCTGTCTGCAGAGCTACAGCATGTGGCTTCCTGTCTGTCTGCAGTGTGTGGCTTCCTGTCTGTCTGCAGAGCTACAGCGTGTGGCTTCCTGAGGTACGTGTGTCTCTGAGCGGTACGAACTTTAAGAGCTCGGAGTCGTCCTGGTCCTTGATGGGGGCGGTTTTTACTCCACATTTCTTGGCACGCGGGCAGCCAGACAAACTGCAAACACAAAGTATGAAGCCGATAAAAGGAAAGGAACAGCCTTAACACTGCTGAGAAGGAGCCTGGATGAAACACTACAAGAAACCAGATATATTCTGAAATTAGAATCAAATTTGATTAGAATCAAATCAAATGAATTTGAGATCATCCCCAGACAGGCCTGAATTGTGCTGGTGAGATATGTGTGCGTGTGCGCGTGTGTGTGCGCGTGTGTGCGTGTGCGCGTGCGTGTGTGTGCGCGTGTGTGCGCGTGCGTGTGTGTGCGCGTGCGTGTGTGTTCGCGTGTGTGAATCCTGTCTTCAACTGACATGATCTGTCTCTAGACTTCTCTAACCTTGTGTGTGTGTGTGTGTGTGTGAGTGGGGGAGGGGGAGTATGAGTGTGTGTTGCCTGTGAGTGTGTGTTGTTCATGTGTGTGTTTGCAAGTGTGAATGTGTGTCCATGCAGGTGGGCAGGTGTGCAGGTATGCAGGTGCGCAGGTCAGACAGTCCTACCTCCTGTGAGAGGCGTAGTTTCCGGTGATGTGGCCAGAGCCATCACACCCCTGGGTGGGGCACCTGAGGGGTGGCAGGGGGCACCGTCAGCAGGTGGTCATTTTAGACTCATTCAAACACTCCTCATCCATCAATCCATTAGCATTAGCATGGAGGTCCATAGCTTTTCAATGAATGTTTGTTGCATTAGCATGTAGCAGTATCACGTTAGCATTGGAGCCATAGATTTGTGGAAGCATTGGATAGGTCTGTAGCATTAGCATGGTAGCATGACTGTGGTCTGTGGCAGTAGATTTGCTAAAGGTATGTAGCATTAGCATGGTAGCATGATAGGAGAGGGTAGGATTAGCATGTTAACCTGATAGGATTGTGTAGGATTGGCACGTTAGCATGATAGGTGTGTTTACCATTAGCATGTTAGTATGATAAGAGAGAGTAGGATTAGCATGTTAGCACGATAGGAGTGTGTTCCATTAGCATATTAGCATGATAAGAGAGAGTAGGATTAGCACGTTAGCATGATAAGAGTGTGTGCCATTAGCATGTTAGCATGATAAGAGAGAGTAGGATTAGCATGTTAGCATGATTGATGTGTGTAGCTTTAGCATGGTGGTGATGTGAAGGAGCAAAGGAAAAGAGGAAGTGTAGAAGACCAGGAGAGGAGAAGGAGGAGGAGGAAGAAGAGGAGGAGGAACACGACGCCAGAGCAGCAGACGACGTGGCAACACTATACAATTCTTCGCAGTACTTCAACACACCCTAGCAGAGTGGAGTCACAACACACACACACACCAGGGACTTACTATACCAGCCACTAGCGCACGATCATCGAACGACACGACCCTCTACTTCACACACCATTACACAGCACCATACACACAGCAGCAACCAACACCACCACAGACACAGCACGCAACTAACCAGAGAGCTCACTTGTAGAAGAAGAAGCACTGCACGGTGGCGCACGGACGAACATGGATGGGAGACGGCGATCACACAGGAGAGACACACGAGGCAGCGAGACCTACACCAGCAGTAGATGGCAGCACGGGACACACTCGACGCTAGCAGACGAGGAGCTGTACGGGATGCCGACCGAGCGGTAAGGCACACTGCGACAAGAACACAGGAGAGTAACCGTCGACACACAGGAGAGAGGAGGGAGCTGTAACAGAGCGACTGAGAGCGAGGAGGGATGGAGGTGAGAGGGAGAGAGAGAGAGGGAGAGGAGCACGAGGAGGGATGGACGCACGAGCGAGCAGGGAGGGAGAGGGAGAGGCAAGAGAGAGGGAGAGAGAGAGAGCCAGAAGAGAGGGAGAGAGAACACGGGCATAGACACAACGAGAAGAGAGGGAGAGGAGAGGGATGGGGGGAGAGGGAGGGAAGAAGGATGGAGGGATGGAGGGGAGGGAGAGGAAGGGAGCAGGGAGGAGAGGGAGAGAGAGGGACGGGAGGATGAGAAGAGCGGAGAGTTAGAAGCGAGAGGGAAGGAGGGAAATGGAAGGGGAGGAGAGGGAGGGGGGATGCGCATGGGCACGGCAGAAGGAGGGGAGGGAGAGAGGATGGAGGGAGACGGGAGGGAGAGAGAGAGAGGGAGGGAAATGAGGGAGGAGGGGAGGGATGGGAGGAAGGAGAAGAGGGGAGAGAGGGAGAGAGGAAGAGGGAGAGAGAGGGACAGAGAGTGAGTGGAGGGGAGAGATTGTGGAGGAGATGGGGTGTGGAGGGGAGAGAGGAGGGAGAGGTGGAGAGAAGAGAGAGAGAGAAAACTCGGAAGCAAAAACGTACCGAAGTGAGATACGAAAGAGAGAGACATAGGGAAGGGGAGTGAGAGATAAGGAGAAAGAGAAGAGGTGAGAGATAAGGTGAGAGAGAACAGGAGAGACAGCAGGAGAGAGAGAGGAAGACAGTAACAGTCAGCAGGAGCAGGTAGATAGCAGCCAGGCAGAGAGATCCACAGGTCCTGTCATGCAGGAGAACTGACCCCTGACCCCTGACCTCTGACCCTGGGTGTGGTTGTGAGTCTCTACACTGGGTGTCCTACCTGCGATGGGAAGCGTAGTTTCCAGTGATATGACCACTACCATCACAACCAGGGGTGGGACACCTGGAGAGAGAGAGGAGGAGAAAGAGAGAGGAGGAGAGAGAGGAGGAGAGAGAGGAGGAGAAAGAGAGTGGAGGAGAGAGAGGAGGAGAGAGTGGAGGAGAGAGGAGGAGAAAGAGAGTGGAGAGAAAGGAGGAGAGAGTGGAGGAGAGAGGAGGAGAGAGAGAGTGGAGGAGAGAGAGGAGAAAGAGAGTGGAGGAGAGAGAGGAGGAGAAAGAGAGTGGAGGAGAGAGAGGAGGAGAGCGGTAAAAGGAAGAGAGTGAGGTCAGAGAAGGAGAAGAGTGTGATGAAGAGTGTGTGTGTCTGTGTGTGATGAACCGTGTTTGTGATGAAGAGTGTGTGTGTGTGTGTGTGTGTGTGATGAGGAGTGTGTGTGTCTGTGTGTGATGAAGAGCGTGTGTGATGAGGAGTAAGTGTGATGAGGAGTGTGTGTGTGATCAGGAGTGTGTGTGTGATGAAGAGTGTGTGTGTGTGTGTGATGAGGAGTGTGTGTGTGTGTGTGTGATGAGGAGTGTGTGTGTGATAAGGAGTGTGACAGGGGTTCCTTACAGAAGCAGGTCTTTCTTGCAGTCCTTGGGTTGGAATTTGATCTTGAAGTTGGGGGAAGTGACATCACCAGGGTACTTCCTGTCATCCCAGACCTCACAGTCCTCGGGATCTGATGAGACACAGGACTGGCCTGTTTGTTCCATCTGAAGACCACACACACACACATATACCTTTATACAATTATGATCTTGGAGAACAGAGAATTTGGGTAGAACCTTATGATCTTGGAGAACAGAGAACTTGGGTAGAATCTTATGATCTTGGAGACCATAGAACTTGGATAGAACCTTAGACAACAAACCTCCTCCATATCCTCTTCTCTCTGGCGGTTGTGTTTGGTGTAGTCCAGAGGCCCCTCCCACTCCTCCTGCTTGTGGGTGTGGCCCAGGTGAGGCGAGGCCAGGTGTAGGGAGGAGGAGGGGTCAGAGGAGAGCACACCTGGACTGGAGCCCTCCTGTTTAACAGGCTTCTTCATGCTCAGGTCAAGAGTTCCGTTTTCATCCACCTCAATGTCCACACTCTGCAGCCAGGGGTCACATGGGGTCACAAAGGGGTCAGCCAGGGGTTACGGAAGGAGGGATGAGAGAGGGAAGGATGAGAGGGAGGGATGAGAGGGAGGGATGAGGGGGAGGGATGAGGGGAAAGGGATGAGAGGGAGGGATGAGAGGGAGGGATGAGGCGGAGGGATGAGGGGGAGGGAGGGTAAGAGGGAGGAAGGGATGAGGGGGAAGGATGAGGGGGAGTGAGGGATGAGAGGGAGGGGGAGGGAGGGATGAGAGGGAGAGATGAGGGGGGGATGAGGGGGAGGGAGGAATGAGGCGGAGGATGGGATGAGTGGAAGGGATGAGGGGAAGGGATGAGAAGGGGGAGGGAGACTAACCTTGGTCTTGAATGTACTGAGGTTCTCTGGGCGCTCCCAGCAGCGTGTAGACAGATTTAAGATGGCAGTGGCAGCCATGTGCGCCTCCTCAGCATCATGCGAGTATGTGGTGCTTCTGTTGCCGTAGTTACTGTGGAGGCTGGGGGAGGAGGACTTGGGAAAGGAGTGCTTAGCTGGTTGAAGAGAGAGGGAAAGAGGTATGTAGTTACATGGTAGGTAACCTGAACGTGAAGACTGGATGATTATTGAGAGATATTTCGTACCTTTGAAGGTTTTTGGTGAGTTTTCACCACCGGTCATCTTTGGAGCCAGCATGCGTTTCCCAAACACCTGCACATCAAAGCTGGCGTAGTCGAAGGAGACCTTGGAGTACTTCTCCAGCTCCCTGGCCAGGTTAGCTCGGGCCACGCTAGGCATGCTGGGAGACAGGCTGGGGTATGGACCCAGCTGGGTCCCCTCCACATGCTTGACATAGCACATGGGTCTGGAGGAGGGGGGGGGGGGGNCTACAGTGTGATCCATCTTACAATGAACATTATATTGTCTTTCTTACAGAGAAAGGGAGAAAGATGGAGGGAGAGGCAGACAAGAGTGATAGAGAGAGGTCAAGGAAGAGGTGGAGAGAGAGGAGAGATGGAGAGAGAGGAGAGGTGTAGAGAGAGGAGAGATGGAGAGAGAGGAGAGGTGGAGAGAGGAGAGAAAGGAGTGATAGAGAGAGGTAAAGGTGTAGAGAGAGGAGAGATGGAGAGAGAGGAGGTAGAGAGAGGAGAGAAAGGAGTGATAGAGAGAGGTAAAGGTATAGAGAGAGGAGAGATGGAGAGAGAGGAGAGGTGGAGAGAGGAGAGAAAGGAGTGATAGAGAGAGGTAAAGGAAGAGGTAGAGAGAGAGGAGAGGTAGAGAGAGAGGAGAGATGGAGAGAAAGGAGAGATGGAGAGAGAGGAGAGGTAGAGAGAAAGGAGAGATGGAGAGAAAGGAGAGATGGAGAGAAAGGAGAGATGGAGAGAAAGGAGAGGTGGAGAGAGAGGAGAGATGGAGAAAAGGAGAGGTGGAGAGAGAGGAGAGATGGAGAGAAAGGAGAGGTGGAGAGAGAGGAGAGGTGGAGAGAGAGGAGAGGTGGAGAGAGAGGAGAGGTGGAGAGAAAGGAGAGGTGGAGAGAGAGGAGAGATGGAGAGAGAGGAGAGGTGGAGAGAGAGGAACATGATACTTAGCAGGAGTGGGGCAGGATTAAAAGCTCTCTTATCAGCTGAGTGCATGTAGTAGAGCAGTAGAGCAGAGTATTTATGAGCTTTAAAACCATCTCTCTTTCCTGGAGAGCTGGCGTCTGTCAGAGTCCCTGGAGAAGCCACAACACAAACACTCACACACACACACACTCAGACACTCTCTCACACACACACACACACACACACA
>BROE01000021.1:299036-306505 GCA_036571765.1 Plecoglossus altivelis | reverse complement strand
GTGTGTGTGGTGTGTGTGTGCATGTGTGGTGCACACACGTCAAAACGTCTCAGAAGTGCTCCGTGCCCTCTGGCTGGTTGCCGTAGCAATACAAACAGGAAGTGTAATGCAGGTGTCACTCACTGTGATTGGCTGGCTGTGTGTGACCTGCGACCTCTGGCCTGCTGTCCACCTCTTGCTCAGCAGCTGTCCACAGAAGCCATCCTCTGGAGGAGCAGGATAGAGTTAGAGCAGGACAGGGAGCAATACACACACAGGAAACAGTACACACACAGGAGTGTCAGTACACACACACACACACACACACACAGGGAGCAGTGCACACACACACAAGGAGCAGTACACACACAGGCGTGTCAGTACACACACACACAGGCGTTTTGGTGCACAGACACACACACACACACACACAGACATGTTGGTGCACACCACACAGGCGTGTCAGTACACACACACACAGGCGTGTCAGTACACACACACACACACAGGCGTGTTGGTGCACACACACACAGGTGTGTCAGTACACACACAGGCGTGTCAGTACACACACACACACAGGCGTGTCAGTACACACACAAGCGTGTCAGTACACACACACACACAGGCGTGTTGGTGCACACACACACAGGTGTGTCAGTACACGCACAGGCGTGTCAGTACACACACAGGCATGTCAGTACACACACAGGCGTGTTGGTGCACACACACACACACAGGCGTGTTAGTACACACACTGGCGTGTTGGTGCACACACACACACACACAGCACTGTTGGTGCACACACACACACAGGCGTGTCTGTACACACACACACAGGCGTGTCAGTACACACACACAGGCGTGTTGGTGCACACACACACACACAGGACTGTTGGTGCACACACACACACAGGCGTGTTAGTACACACACACACACACAGGCGTGTTGGTGCACACACACACACAGGAGTGTTGGTGTGCACACACACACACACAGGCGTGTCAGTACACACACAGGCGTGTTGGTGCACACACACACACACACACACAGGCGTGTTAGTACACACACACAGGCGTGTTGGTGCACACACACACACAGAGGAGTGTTGGTGTGCACACACACACACACACACACAGGCGTGTCAGTACACACACAGGCGTGTCAGTACACACACACACACACAGGCGTGTCAGTACACACACAGGCGTGTCAGTACACACACACACACACAGGAGTGTTGCTGTGTGCAGAGAGCCCCAGCTGTAGTCCTGTCAGTCTGCTATTAGAATAAATCACATGATGTATTTATACTGTTCAGTAGCTGGTACATTCATAGAGAGAGGGGCCGATGGAGAAGAAGCCGCGGGATGGAAGAAGAGGGGGGATGGAGAGAGGGGATGGAGCACTGAGGGGGATGGAGAGAGGGGCATGCGAGAGAGGGGGATGGAGAGAGAGAGGGGGATGGATAATGGGGGTCTGAGAGATGGGTGAGGGATGGGAGAGGGATGGAAGAGGGGGATGGAGAGAGAGAGGGATGGAGAGAGAGGAATGGAGAGAGCGGGGATGGAGAGAGGGGGATGGAGAGAGGGGGATGAAGATGAGGGGGATGGAAGAAGGGATGGAGAGCAGGGGGATGGAGCAAGCAGAGGTGATGAGAGAGAGGGGATGGAGCGAGAGGGGATGGAGAGAGGGGATGGAGAGAACGGGATGAGGAAGCGAGGGGGATGGAGAGAGAGGGGATGGAGAGAAGAGGGGATGGAGCCAGAGAAGGAGAGGATGGACGAAGCTTGAGGGGGGATGGAAGAGAAGAGGGATGGAGAAGGGCGGGACCGATAGTGACGACAGGGGCAGGAGAGAGAGGGGAGCGGGGAAGGAATTGGAGAGGGCATGGAGAGAGTGAGCGGATGCGAAGAGAGAACGCAGGATCAGCTGGAAGAGGTAGGAAGGGATGGCGAGAGAGAGGACGGGATGGAAGACAGAGGGGCGCATGGAGAGAGGACAGACAGAGCCCAGGGTGATCCGAGAGCAGTGGCGCCCGAAGTGGAGAGAGGGGAATGGAAGGAGAGGTGGGAGATGGGAGGAGAGCGGGTATGGACCACGAGCCAAGGGCATGGAGAGGAGAGTGATCGACATGAACGAACAGAGCCATGAGGTGTACGTGTCTCGAGAGGAGAGGGGGATGGAGAGAGAGAGTGTGTGTTTTTGTGTGTGAGAGAGAGGGGGATGGAGACAGAGAGAGGGATGAGAGAGAGAGGGAGGAGATGAGTAGGGAGGGAGAGACGATGGAGGGGGATGGAGAGAGCAGTGGGAGAGGAAGAGAAGAGCGGGATGAGAGAGAGAGAGAGGAGGGGCGAAAGACAGAGAGAGGGTGAATCGCGAGCCGAGACGAGGGAGTCGAGAGAGGCACGAGGGGAGTGAACGTTGGTAGATGCTAGCAAATACGAGAGGGAACTTTACGGACGAAGTGAGAGAGGGGCTGATGCGAGGAGGAGAGGTAGGGCGATGGATGCAGAGAGAGGAGGGATAGAAGGGAAGAATCGAGAGAGCTGTGGTGAATAATAGGGATGAAGGAATGGGGGGATGGTCAGTAAATAATGAATCATTCATAAATCAACTGGCATTTTTCATCAACATAATAGCCATTCTGCACATCAAACATGAAAGCATGTAGACATGCCACACATGAACTAGAATAGTAGAACCCTCACTAGAACCACCTTAGAACCATGTAACACACGCTACAACCCTGTAACACACACTAGAACCCTGTAATACACACTAGAACCCTGTAACACACACAATAATATAAACCACCTTAGAACCATGCAACACACATTAGAACTGTAGGAAACACACTAGAAGATGCTAGGAAAATGTTTGTAGACAAGACCAACACACCGACCCTATAAAGGGCTCCCTCCTTGTCACCCTCCTCTCGCGCCTGCGGAGACGCCCTTTATGCGCATCTTCCTCCCTCTCTCCCTCCCCTTCCTCTCCTCACATTCCTCCCCTTCCTCTCCTCACATTCCTCCCCTTCCTCTCCTCCTTCCCTCCCCGCTCCTCCCTCTCTCGCATCCGCCCTCCCCCTTTCCTCCCTCTCTCCCTCCCCTTCCTTCTCTCTCTCTCTATCTACTGTATCTACTGTATCTATCTATCTCCCTCCCTCTATCTGTCTTCATCCCCCTCCCTCCCCCCTCTTTCCTCGTCCTCGCCTCCCCCCCTCCCTCCCCTTCCTCCTCCTTCCCTCCTTCCCTCCTCTCCCTCCCCTCCCTCCTCTTCCTCTCCCCTCCCCTCCCTTCCCCCACCTCCCTCCCTCCCCTCCTCCCACTTCACAAACTGCTTGTTTATCAACTTTCTCTCTAAGTGAAAGATGTGATTACAGCAGTTCAGACTCTATTATAGGTCATCTGCGGTGACTCTTTATGTCTACACGCACACTCTCTTCTCCCTCCTTCCCTCATCATAGCAACTCTTTTAATGTTTCAGGCACATTCTTTCATTTAGAAAATGTCTTTCACAATGTCTTTCACATCATGTGAAAGAAGAGGAGTGTGAGAGAGGAGAAGGAGGTTTGTAGGTTTAGTAAACTGTACCACACTGAGCATCTGACTAGGTGATCTGAAGTCTGTTTTAAACAACACTCTCCTTTCATCCAATCAACCTCTTACACAAATTAACAATCCCTAACCGTTGATTCGCACATCCAGTCTATAAATGATACAATTGCCCGCAGATCTTGCTCCGCACTGCCGGGGGCTGTTGTGAAAGTGTGCTCATTCTGCTCGCTTTTAAGTTCAAATTCATTATTTCAAGGCGTCTATTCTGCCTCTAATGACACCGCGGGTCCACTGACCGAACCTCTGATGTCCTTTGAATGACGACAGCGCCGTTTGGCCCAGCTGCTCCTCGCGACATGTTTACACCCCCTCTGATCCCGCGGCACCTGCTCCTAGAACCACCTCCCGCGATACCTGCTGCCGGATCCACCTCCCGCGATAACCACCAGTCTGGCATGGCCAGAAGTAAGAGTCAACTTTCACTAATGCATCAGGGGACGATTATAATACCGTTTAATCCTGTGCACGAGAGAGGGGACGAACTATCAATAAAAGCAGGATATATGTTACTTTTATATTTTAGAGTCATATAGGCACGTCGATTATTTGACGTCTTCCAGCATAATTATTAGCAAAAGCAACTAATTTAGGCCCACTTTCAGTCTGTAGGCTACTTCACTTTAGCAGACCAATTCTGATATACGTTACCCCCCCTCTCTCTCTCTATTTTAGAAGCCTGTAATTTTTATTATTTGACATATGAGCTGACTTGCCAAATCCAAGCGTTCATGTAAAACGGTAGTTGCACAGCAACATTCGCTCTGGTAAATAGAGATAGTTCGTGACCAATTAAATACTGTTAGAAATATTAACTTTTTATCTTTGATATTCGGATCTACATTATATACACTATTTGTGCATTGCTTTAGATAACCCCGTCTAATGCATGAAGATCATGAAAATGTAAAATGCAACAATACTATCTGCAACAAAGAAGCATCTGAATATTAACGATACACGAGCTGTCGAATGGTAACGAAATAGAATCTCTGTAACTCCGAGTGAAAAAGGGAAAACTTAATAGCACTGGACATTCATTACAGCTCGTGCTGCATCCCATCAAATCTCCCTTCCTCCATCTTAGACGCAGGTGCTCTGGCAGAGCGCGTGGCACATTATGTGGCCATCTAAGCGAAGGATGATATTTTAAACAACATGCAGCCTGGAACCACGACTCGGCGGACCGCTGGTGATACTCGGCTTCTCCGGGGTTTTCACGAGCGAGGGGCTTTTAGGGGTATTGTTGTTTGAAACGGCCACGGTATCCGGTGGTCGGAAGAGGGGCATTCAAAACGGCTCGAGAGGACTTTTATCTCCGCATCACTAAGGGCGGCTGACATTTGAAGAGAGCATCTCTGTTTTCTGGTGCAGAGGATCAAATGGCCACCCCCTCCACTCCCCTCGCCTCCTTTCCCCTCCCCTCTCCTCTCCTCTTCACATCTGTCCATCCAAACGCTGTGTTGGGACTTCAGTTCTACGCCCATTGTTTCTTAGTAGTTACACTGCCGTGTGGAACTAACTACCAGCAGATCAATGAGGGCTAGTTAGTCGGCTAAAGATCGCTCCGGTCAGCGCGTGGCACCGCGGCAGTCAGAGTCAAGCTGCTGTCAGATACCTAGCGGTGTAATTCAGCAGTTAGACGCCAGAAATAGTCGTTTAAATGTGCGAATAGAAAGAAACAGCAAAAAGTGCGAAAACCTCCTACAAATAACGTTTAACATCGTAAACATTTACTGTTTGAGGATAGATTTTCCTTCAACACAACACTCACTAAAACACAACATCACAGGCAGGAGTGAAGTACGCTACGTAAACACATCTCAACAATATTCCGAGAGAGCGCCATGACAAGCAGATCCTGATGATCAGATTCTGATAGCATCATTGACCTCCATTTGTCTCTTTATTTATTCTCGCCAGATATGAAACACAACAACAAATGTATCATATTTTACATAAACACGTGCTTATAAACTAAAACTGATTGCGTAGTTAAAAAGAAACAAAACATGAACCAAAAGAAAATATGTATTACTTTTACGCACAATGTTATCATACCACGGCATATGCGGTGCGGGTGGGACGAATTATATTAAACAGCGTGTACCTATAAGTTAAATAAGGGAAAATATGAAAATACAACAACGTTTTAATCCAAGTCCAAAAAGAACTCGTTTCGGATTGTGTACAACTCTACACGCGCTCTAAAAACAAATCCACGATTCTGTGTAATTAAGTTAGGTGAGATTAAGGTATTAAGCTATAATATAACAAATTATTAAACTGTATGTAAGACAATTATGACAGCCTACTTCATTATAAACGAAGAATTACCTGAACGGCTAAATATTTCCTTATGATCGGTGTAGGCTCTTCTTTGAGTTCAGTTCGTTGTCAAGTAGTTAGTGGAAGATATCCAGTTATTGGATAAATTAACGCGTATTCTACCGGCGTATCGTATCCAGATATCGGTGAGAGTGAAGGAGAGCACGAGACGAGTTGCTGAACCGAGTAGCGTCCCAGGGACACGCTCTGGTTCTAGGCGTTAGATGTTACTTGTTTGTAAGCAAAAACATGGCTTCATTTGCCTTTGTCAGCGAGAAAACGTAATATTGACTTACCTTTCCCTCATGAGCCATTGTCCCCCTCCGCCCCCCTCCTCCCTCCGCCCTCCGCCATGACATCACGCGAGCTGTAGTAAAGCCGCGAGCTTCAGATGGGCAGGGCTTCACGGTCGTCTCCATGTAACTCAATGGACACGCACACACACGCACAGACACACACTCAATCACTCTCTCGTGCGCCGTGCACACAATCTCTCTAAATCACGCGCACAGTAAAACCTCTTTGATGTACAGACAAGCTGCTCTCAGATCACACATCAGGCACAAAAATATTTGAAACACATGTTTTTGTTGACATATTATGTGCATATTCAGAATTTACACTCATTCTAAAAGTAATCTTATCCTCTCGGAACATCAAGACCCAGTCATTGTGGCCTCGCGATAGATGAGGTTGGAGCTCCACTGATCAGCAGAACTCGCACGAGCTCATTTGCTGCCTGCAGGTACATCTTTGACATCGTACTATAGCATGCATACCTTACATAAACATTTCACCCCGAACACCCCCCACGCAATCTCAGACGTGGTACCTTCCAATAAGTCACTCAGCGGACCATCCCTCCAGTTGGGAGTGGATGTGTAATATTGTAGGTACACACCACTTCCTGGTAGGAAGGAGGAGGAGGCGGTACAGAGGAGGGGGGGATACAGAGGAAGGGGAGGGGTTACAGAGGAAGGGGAGGAGTTACAGACGAAGGGGAGGGGTTACAGAGGAGGGGTTACAGAGAAAGGGGAGGGGGTACAGAGGAAGGGGAGGGGTTACATAGAAAGGGGAGGGGTTACAGAGGAAGGGGAGGGGTTACATAGAAAGGGGAGGGGGTACAGAGGAAGGGGAGGGGTTACAGAGGAAGGGGAGGGGTTACATAGAAAGGGGAGGGGTTACATAGAAAGGGGAGGGGTTACATAGAAAGGGGAGGGGGTACAGAGGAAGGGGAGGGGTTACATAGAAAGGGGAGGGGTTACAGAGGAAGGGGAGGGGTTACAGAGGAAGGGGAGGGGTTACATAGAAAGGGGAGGGGTTACAGAGGAAGGGAGCAGCAGCAGATGCTTCAGAGCTGACGAGACTCCCAGACAGCACGCAGAAGAAGGGCAGGTCCCGTGGGGACTGTGGGCAGGAGTGGCAGCGGGCCTGGGGGGCAGGGGCTGGGGGCTGGGGCCTGGGGGGCAGGGGGGCCCTGTGGGCGTAGGGGGGCAGGGGGCCTGGGGGAGAGAGCAGGGGGCCTGGGGGGCGGGGCCTGGGGGGCA
>BROE01000021.1:271536-294036 GCA_036571765.1 Plecoglossus altivelis | reverse complement strand
TGGTCAGGCTATTCAGAAACAGGAAGTACACTCTGGACCAGCTGTTCAGAAACAGGAAGTACACTCTGGACCAGCTGTTCAGAAACAGGAAGTACACTCTAGTCAGGCTGTTCAAAAACAGGAAGTACACTCTTAACCAGCTGTTCAGAAACAGGAAGTACACTCTAATCAGGCTGTTCAGAAACAGGAAGTACACTCTGGACCAGCTGTTCAGAAACAGGAAGTACACTCTAGTCAGGCTGTTCAGAAACAGGAAGTACACTCTGGACCAGCTGTTCAGAAACAGGAAGTACACTCTAGTCAGGCTGTTCAGAAACAGGAAGTACACTCTGGACCAGCTGTTCAGAAACAGGAAGTACACTCTAGTCAGGCTGTTCAGAAACAGGAAGTACACTCTAGTCAGGCTGTTCAAAAACAGGAAGTACACTCTTAACCAGCTGTTCAGAAACAGGAAGTACACTCTGGTCAGGCTGTTCAGAAACAGGAAGTACACTCTGGACCAGCTGTCCGAACACAGGAAGTAAGAGGGAGAGGGGTGTGGTGTGTGTTAGGAACGAGAGGGTGTGTGTGTAGGAGGGAGGGGGTGTAGGAGTGAGGGGTGTAGGAGGGAGAGGGGTGTAGGGAGGGAGAGGGTGTCGGAGGAGAAGTGTGTCGGAGGGAAGGGTGTGTAGGAGGGAGATGGGTTAGGAGGGAGAGTGTGTGTGTAGGAGGGAGGGGGGTGTAGGGGTGTAGGAGGGAGGGTTAGGAGGGAGGGGGTAGGGGGAAGTCTTTGTGTGAGTCTTTGTAGTCTTTGGGTCCCAGCTGTCACTATGAAGATCATCAGCCTTTACACAGCACGTCTTCTCTCTTTCTCCTCCTCTCCTCTTCTGGGCCCTCTCCTCTCCTCCCACCGCTCAGTGTTCTCCTCCTCTCCTCTCTTTCTACCTTCTTCTCCTCTCCTGTTCTTCTCTCCCTTCCTCTCCTCATACCATCAACTCCTTTCCTCTCTTCTCCTCTCCTCTTGCCTCCTTCCGGTTCCCCTTCTCCTCCCACCCCTTCTCCTCCACCTCTCCTCCCCCTTCTCTCAAATGTCTGGAAGAGAAAAACATAATAAAATAAGATCTCTCTTCCTTGATTACACACGATCACACATGTACACACACACACACACTTAGACAAAAGCATGCATACACACACACACACAAATGAACAAAAGCACAAACACACACACGAACAAAATCACATACACGTACACACACCACACATTAACAAAAACACACACACCACACTGAACAAGAGGCACCACACACACACACACACACACATGAAACAGAGAGCACACACACAACACACACACATGAGAACAGAAGCAACACACAGCACACACACACGATGAACAAAAGCACGCGCACACACACACCACACACACACACACATAAACAGAGGCACACAACAACACACACACACAATGACAGAAGACACACACAGCACACACAACACACCCAGTCTGCCCAGCATAGATTCATGCCCTACACCCAAAGGGATACTTTATTTCATGATTAATCATATAGTGTGTGTGTGTTTCATTCATATACACACTGTATAAATGTCTGCGTGAATACTGTATGTGTGTATGTTTCATTCATATACATGCTGTATATATGTCTGTTTATACATGTTTGTGTACAGGAGGATGTGGGGTGTATTGTGTGTTTGTGTGTGTTATGGTGTGTGTTTGTGTGTGTTTAGTCATTAAGTCGTACCTTTCATGTATGTGTAATGCAGTGAGGCACATCAGCTTCATTACCATGGTAACTCTTCCTGTACCAGACAAGCTGACCAATGAGGTGAGGCAAGGTCATGTTACAACTGACCACCAAACCCTCACACCATCCCCTCACACTCAACATCCCCACCATTGGGAAATGCATCAGTCAAGTCTTTTTCAAGTTAGAATCATGGACATACATCAGTCAAGTCTTTTTCAAGTTAGAATCATGGACATACATCAGTCAAGTCTTTCTTTTTCAAGTTAGAATCATGGACATACATCAGTCAAGTCTTTTTCAAGTTAGAATCATGGACATACATCAGTCAAGTCTTTTTCAAGTTAGAATCATGGACATACATCAGTCAAGTCTTTTTCAAGTTAGAATCATGGACATACATCAGTCAAGTCTTTTTCAAGTTAGAATCATGGACATCCATCAGTCAAGTCTTTTTCAAGTTAGAATCATGGACATACATCAGTCAAGTCTTTTTCAAGTTAGAATCATGGACATACATCAGTCAAGTCTTTTTCAAGTTAGAATCATGGACATCCATCAGTCAAGTCTTTTTCAAGTTAGAATCATGGACATACATCAGTCAAGTCTTTTTCAAGTTAGAATCATGGACATCCATCAGTCAAGTCTTTTTCAAGTTAGAATCATGGACATACATCAGTCAAGTCTTTTTCAAGTTAGAATCATGGACATCCATCAGTCAAGTCTTTTTCAAGTTAGAATCATGGACATCCATCAGTCAAGTCTTTTTCAAGTTAGAATCATGGACATCCATCAGTCAAGTCTTTTTCAAGTTAGAATCATGGACATACATCAGTCAAGTCTTTTTCAAGTTAGAATCATGGAAAGTAACATTTCTTGAACCACATCAAATGATCAAGTCCTTCCATCAAAATTCACAAACTGGAAAAACTCATCAAGGTTTTTCAAGCAATCAATCAATTCACATCGGCAAACCACTATTACTGATTTATTACAAACATCTCCCAGCCAGTCTGTCTGAATCACTTGTCGGGGTTTAAATCATAACGGAAACTTGGACACGTTGGCCTTTTTCCCTTGAAATACAATCTTTTCCAAAGATGAGTGCAGAGGAAAAGGTACACAACCAATCAGGAGACAGATGTTTCTATGGTAATATGAATGTGGAGGCGGAGCTTAAAATACTTCCTGGTTCACTGTGGTTGGACATGACTGTAGTACATCACACATATTTACTTTGGCATCCAACTTCAGATCAAGTTAAAATCCAGAATCTACTAGATGAGAGTGAAAGAACGGGTGAGACAGAGTGGAGATGTGTGATGGTTTTAGTTTTGCCTCTGGGCTGGACCAAAACCTCTCTGCCTCTTATCATCCATCCCTGAACCTCTCCTTCATGGCCACACCCAGTTCAGAGAGAAAGAAGATGGAAGAGAGAGAAAGAGAGAGAAGGAGAGAGAGACTGAAGGGAGAGAGAGAGAGACTGAAGAGAGAGAGAGAAGGAGAGAGAGACTAAAGGGAGAGAGAGACTGAAGAGAGAGAGAGACTGAAGAGAGAGAAAGAGAGAGAAGGAGGGAGAGATTAAAGGGAGAAAGAGAGGGAGACTGAAGAGAGAGAGACTGAAGAGAGAGAAAGAGAGAGAAGGAGAGAGATTAAAGGGAGAAAGAGAGGGAGACTGAAGAGAGAGACTGAGGAGAGGGAAAGAGAGAAGGATAGAGAGATTAAAGGGAGAAAGAGAGGGAGACTGAAGAGAGAGAGAAACTGAAGAGAAAGAGAGAGAGAAACTGAAGAGAGAGAAAGAGAGAGAATGAGAGAGAGATTAAAGGGAGAGAGAGGGAGACTGAAGAGAGAGAGAGACTGGAGAGAGAAAGAGAAAGAGAGAAGGAGAGAGATATTAAAGGGAGGGAGAGAGGGAGACTGAAGAGAGAGAGAGAAGGAGAGAGAGATTAAAGGGAGAGAGAGGGAGACTGAAGAGATAGAGAGAGAAGGAGAGAGAGATTAAAGGGAGGGAGAGAGGGAGACTGAAGAGAGAGAGAGAGAGAGATTAAAGGGAGGGAGAGAGGGAGACTGAAGAGAGAGAGAGAAGGAGAGAGAGACTAAAGGGAGAAAGAAAGGGAGACTGAAGAGAGAGAGAGTGTTTAAGAAAGGTAAAAAGAGAGAAGGACAGAGCGAGAGGGAGGAGGGAAAGTGCTACATAATTCATGCTGTCGTGTAATGAAGCCTTCTCCACTATTAAGTGTTTGCCATGTAATGGAGTTTCAATGTGTGTGTGTGTGTGTGTATGTATGTATATCTGTGTGTGTGTGTGTGAGTTTATTCATGTGTGTGTCTGTGTGTGTATTAATGTGTGTGTATTAATGTGTGTGTGTGTGTGTATCTGTGTGTGTGTCTGTGCATGTGTGTGTATTAATGTGTGTGTGTGTCTGTGTGAGTGTGTATTAATGTGTGTGTATTAATGTGTGTTTGTGTGTGTGTGTGTGTGTGTGGTGGTGTGTATAGTGCGAGTATTTCGCCCTATGCATATTCCTCTTAATGGCCTCTTTCCTCGCCCACAGACGCCGGACCTGCCCACTCCACACGCCTCACACCCCCTACCCTGGTAACTGCACATTAAACACACACACACACAACACACAACAACACACACAAACAGACACAGACACAGACACACACACACACACGATACCGACATGCACCAAACACACATGATTACAGACAGCTGTGGAGTTTCACGGTAGCCAAAGTGGGCAATTTTCTCTCTTGGCCATTTAAACAACAAACAGAGAGTGGTGTTAAAGAGAGAGGATGAGAGAGGAGGAGGAGGCAAGGGGGAGGAGGAGAGGGGAGGGGGGAGGAGGAAAGGGAGGGGGGGGGAGGAGAGGGTAGGAGAGGTAGGAGAGGATAGGATAGGAAAGGGTAGGATTGGAGAGGGGAGGAGAAGAGAGAAAGAGAGAGGAGGTGGAAGGGGATGAAAGAGGAGGAGAGGAAAAGAGGAGGAGGTTGGTAGTCATGTCAGGAATCAGAGAACTAGTCTTTCAACCCTCTCATCTCCCTGACGATGATGAAGAACATCCTGGGCCACGGGATCTACCAACTCATCATCATCTTCACCCTGCTGTTCATAGGTGCATGCACACATACGCACACACACATACACACACAAACACACACGCACACACACACAACACCCCGACTTACCAGGCGAGGCCAGTCCATTCCAGGCTAATATAGACTGTACCAGACCAGGCCATACCATAAGTGTCGTGTGTGGACATGCATTGAATGTTATCACGTTTTTGTCTGCATGTCTTAGAGGCCTCAGCTTATATATACAAACTGACCTGTACATGAAGTGATTATGTGTGATTGTGTTCGCGTGTGTGATTATGTGTGACTGTGTAAAATATCTTGTGAGTTTACACACACACACACACACACACACAGACATGCACCAAACACACATGATTACAGACAGCTGTGGAGTTTCACGGTAGCCAAAGTGGGCAATTTTCTCTCTTGGCCATTTAAACAACAAACAGAGAGTGGTGTTAAAGAGAGAGGGATGAAGAGAGGAGGAGGAGGGAGGGGGGAGGAGGAGGAGGGAGGGGGGAGGAGGAAGAGGGAGGGGGGTGGGCATGAAGAGAGGAGGAGGAGGTGAGAGGGGAGAGGGGGAGGAGGAGAGAGAAAGAGAGAGGAGGTGGAAGGGGATGAAGAGAGGAGGAGGAGGAAAGAGGAGGAGGTTGTAGTCATTCAGGAACAGAGACTAGTCTTTCAACCCTCTCATCTCCCTGACGATGATGAAGAACATCCTGGGCCACGGGATCTACCAACTCATCATCATCTTCACCCTGCTGTTCATAGGTGCATGCACACATACACACACACACATACACATACACACACATACACACACGCACACACACACACACACACACTTTACCAGGCGAGGCCAGTCCATTCCAGGCTAATATAGACTGTACCAGACCAGGCCATACCATAAGTGTCGTGTGTGGACATGCATTGAATGTTATCACGTTTTTGTCTGCATGTCTTAGAGGCCTCAGCTTATATATACAAACTGACCTGTACATGAAGTGATTATGTGTGATTGTGTTCGCGTGTGTGATTATGTGTGACTGTGTAAAATATCTTGTGAGTTTGTGTGTATCTAATGGTATATGTGTGTCTGATGGTATGTGTGTATGTGTGTGTCTGAGGGTGTGTGTGTGTATCTGAGGATGTGTGTGTGAGGGTGTCTGAGTGTGAGTGTGTGTAAGCGTGCATATATGTGTATGAGTGTGTGTGTGGTGTGTGTTCGTGAGTGTGTTTGCGTGTGCATGTGAGTGTATGTGCGAGTATGTGAGTGTGTGTCTGAGGGTGTGTGTGTCTGAGTGTGTGTGTGTGTGAGTGT
This sequence comes from Plecoglossus altivelis, assembly GCA_036571765.1. NCBI lineage: Eukaryota > Metazoa > Chordata > Actinopteri > Osmeriformes > Plecoglossidae > Plecoglossus > Plecoglossus altivelis. The sequence goes on along the minus strand of BROE01000021.1, from coordinate 287,880 downwards.
GTTTGTATGTGTGAATGTGTGAGAGAGTGTGTGTAACTAGCCTGATACCTCCCACAATACTTCCAAACAAATATGCATAATAGCAGTCACAGAACATCATGTGATTCAGAGAAATCACACAATCCTGTAAACAATATTTACCCAATCCTGTCTGTAGTGACCCTGCACCCATGGAAGACAGGCGTCCTACACCCAGGAGGAGAGAGAGAGGGGAGGAGGGGAGAGTGAGGGGAGGGAGTGAGGGGAGAGTGAGAGATTGAGGAGGGGGAGTGAAAGAGTGAGGGAGAGAGTGAGAGATTGAGGGAGGAGTGAAAGAGTGAGGGAGAGAGTGAAAGAATGAGGGAGAGAGTGAGAGATTGGGGGGGTGATAGAGTAAGGGGAGGTAGTGGGAGAGTGAGGGGAGTGAGAGAGTGAGGGGATGGAGTGAGAGGGGGAGTGAGGGGAGGGAGAGGCAGAGAGAGGGGAGCGGGTGAGAGACTGAGAGACAGAAAGAGAGAGAGAGGGGAGGGAGCAGAGAGAGAGAGAGGGGAGGGAGGAGAGAGGCAGAGAAGAGACAGGCAGAGGAGACAGAGAACATAGGCAGGGAGACAGGCAGACAGACACACAAACACAAACACAAAAACACACACACAACACACGCTCCACACACACCACACACTCAACACACTCAGCGGACACCACCCACACACGCTAACATCCACACACACACTCAAACACAACACTCAAAACCAACTCAACCACACACTCCACAGCAGCTCACACACACACTCACACACACAACACACACACTATTTCACACACACACACAGGACACACACAACACACACACACTTCCAGCACAACCAGGACCCCTGACTCCTGACCCCTGACAAGGATGACACAGACACAATAACACACTCTAGTCAAGTCACAAAGTCAAGTTAAGTCACACACAGACAGTTACACACACACAATACAGTACACACTCATACACTATTCTACACACATGACCTACACACTCACAGATACACACGCACTCACAGACACCCTCAGCAGGTGTAAGTGTGTCCTATCTCCTCCATGTTGTTTTGCAGCGTCTGTGTTGCTCGGTGGCAGGGGGATGCCTGCTCCTGCTTTTGTTTCCATGGAAACAACAAACACCCGTATGAATAATACTAGAATACTAAGAGAGCAGCGAGTGCCCATTCAAATTGGCACATACGGTACAGTATTATTAACCACACAATCCCACACACACTCACACACACATCACATACACACACACAGATGTGTGCACACACACACCACACAACTCACACACACACATAACACTACACATATGACACACTACACTTCATTATCATACACACCCACATAGGATCACACACACACACGGTAATGTATTTGTGCACGGTACATACACAGACACACACTCACACACATCACACACAAACACACAGGCCGCTTCCTTTGGGGAGACAAGCAAGGTCAGATGTGTGATGGGAACTGACAGGTGAAAAGAGACTTTAGGACTCAAACATTTTCATCAAAACACACACAGCCAAAACACCATACACACACACACACTCCAACACACACACACTCAAACACATACACACACACACTCCAACACCACACACTCCTCACCATACGCACACTCCAAACACATACACACACACACGCAGGTTACACACGCAGGTTACACACACGCAGGTTACACACGCAGGTTACATACACAGACACAGGTTATACACACACACACATCTAACTTCACACAAAACAACACATACACACACATAATCACACACACAAACACCATACAACGCACTCCAAACACACATACACACACTCCAAACACACGCACACACTCCAAACACACGCACACACTCCAAACACACAAACACACACTCCAAACACACACACACACTCCAAACACACATACACACACTCCAACACACAAAACACACTCCAAACACACCATACATGCACACCAAACACCACATACACACCACAAACACCCGTAAGTTGATGTCACACACTCCAATACAGACAAACACACGCACACAAACAAAAACACCCTCCAACACACACGACACAACCCAAACACACATACACAAACACTCAAACACACAAACACACACTATCCAAACACACCATGCACACGTCCACACACACATAACACACACTGCCAAACACAACAAACACACACCGCAAACACACACACACACATGCGTCCAAACACAGACATCACATGCACTCCAAACACACGCACACACTCCAAGCACACGCACACACTCCAAGCACACGCACACACACTCACATATACACTAAACACACACATACAATCATTCACTCATACACACACTCAACCACACACAGCTCAAGCACACACACACATTCCAAACACGCACACACTCCAAACACGCACACACACCCTCCAAACACACATACACACACTCCAAACACACATACACACTCCAAACACACATACACATTCTAAACACACAAACACACACATACACTCCAAACACACACACACACTCCAAACACACATACACACACATACACACACTCCAAACACACATACACACTCCAAACACACACACTCCAAACACACACACACACTCCAAACACACATACACACACACTCCAAACACACACACACTCCAAACACACATACACACACGCACACACACACTCCAAACACACATACACACACACTCCAAACACACACACACTCCAAACACACATACACACACACACACACACACTCCAAACACACATACACACACACTCCAAACACACACTCCAAACACACACACACACTCCAAACACACACACACTCCAAACACACATACACACACGCACACACACACACTGACCTTCATGTTTCTCCTTGAGGCAAGAGAGCTTGAGTGACTAACTGCCAATACTCTGTGTGTGGTGTAGCATGGTGTGTGTGTGTGGTGTAGCATGGTGTGTGTGTGGTGTAGCATGGTGTGTGTGTGTGTGGTGTTGCATGGTGTGTGTGTGTGGTGTGTGTATGTGGTGTAGCATGTGATGCATGTGTGTGTGTGGTGTGTGTGTGTGTGTGGTGTGTGTGTGTGGTGTGTGTGTGTGTGTGTATGGTTTAGCATGTGATGCGTGTGGTCTGGTCCTGATCTATCAAACTATCCATCAGGTACACCTGGTTTAGCATGTGATGCGTGTGGTCTGGTGCTGATCTATCAAACTATCCATCAGGTACACCTGGTTTCGGATGTTCCTTAAATGGTTTCATGGTGTAAATCAAAGACATCCGACGAACTGTTTGAAGTAACCTTCAACTGTCTTTCTCCACCTTCAAACTAACTCCTCCTTGACCCCTTCATCATGAAACCAACTGCATTCCAAATGTATGAAATCAGTGAATCACAGGACAGCGTGTTTAAACAGTGTGTGTGTTGTCCTGCATGGCGTGTACAGATCTCATTAATAAGAGCATTAATAAGAGGGCAGGACTCTATGATCACAACCTGCCTATTAAGCAGCATGCTTCTCCACAAACACAAACGTTCATTAAACCATCATTCAGAGCAGAAAATGAGATTGAGAGCGTTGATGCAACCCTGACAACAACAACATCTACACCCAGACAAGGACAACGAATTTCTCATTTTGTCCATGAAGAAGAGAAGGCTGTAATAATCTAATCAGCCAGAGAGATGTGGAGGGAGGAGGGGGAGGGAGGAGGGGGAGGGAGGACGGGAGGGAGGAGTAGAAGGGATGAGGTGGAGGGAGGAGGGATGAGGTGGAGGGATAAGGGGGAGGGATGAAAGTGTGTGTGAGAGAAAGAGAGAGGGGGAGAGGAGAGGTGGGGATGAGGGAGAGGAGGACTGTGGATGAGGTGGGGGAGGAGGGATGAGGTGGATGGATGAGGAGAAGGGATGAGGTGAAGGGTTGAGGTGAAGGGATGAGGGGGTGGGATTGAGGTGATGGCAGAGGGATGAGCGTGGAGGGAGGAGGATGAGTGGGGGAAGAGAGAGGAGGGATGAAGAGGGGAAGGATGAGGTAAAGGGATGAGGAGAAGGGATGAGGTGGAGGTTTGAGGTGAAGGGATGAGGGGGTGGGATGAGGGGGAAGGAGGGATGGAATGCCAGCAGGTGGCGAGGGAGGAGGAGGAGGGGTGAGTTGGAGGGATGAGGAGAAGGGATGAGGTGGGGAGGGATGAGGGAGAGGCATATGGTGGGGAGGGAGGAGGGGTGAGTTGGATGGATGAGGTGGGGAGGGATGAGGAGAGGATGAGAAGAGGATGAGGTGGTCTTTCTGTTTGTCTTCCAGTTAGATGTAAAAAGCCACACATACACCACCGACACATAACACACTCACAGAGAGACAGAAATAGATACACATCACACACACGTATAGATACACACAGATACACACACCCACACAAACCCCATAACACACACACACAGCCATCATTTTGACATTCTTTTTGACATTCAGGTAGCGTAGCAACATGACAACATGCTCATGGGCTGAGATACCACAGGAAGGTTGTCATGAGAGGAGGAGAGAGGAGAGAGAGGAGAGAGGAGAGAGAAGAGAAAGGAGAGAGGAGGAGAAAGGAGAGAGAGGAGAAAGGAGAGAGAAGAGAGAGAGAGGATAGGAGATAAGGAGGGGGAGTTGAAGAATGGAAAGGAATGAGAAAGAGAGTGAGCGCCGAAAAGAGAGGAGGGCGAAGAGAGAACAGAAGAGAGCGGAGACAGAAAGAGAGGAGGCGAAGAGAGAGACCAGAAGAGGAGGGAGACAAAAGAGAGGGAGGCCGAAGAGAGAGAGACAGAAAGAGAGGGAGACAGACAGACAGACAGACAGGGGAGGGTGAATAAGGATGTGAATCTTTCCTTTCAGCCTGCTTAAGAATCCTATTTGAAATGTAAAGCATCTTTTTGTGTCTGAAAAATCCCTTTCCATACTCAAGATGAACCCTGTCTGAAGGGCAATGTTGGCCCAGGCAGGGTGCAAATAACCAGACACCACATAAACATGCATGCTGAACAACACACCACACACACACACACAGCACACACACCACACACACACAGCATGCATGAACACACACATACACATACAGTACAGTCACACAACATGTACACATACATCCAGTATTAAACACAGTATATACAGCAAATCTGTGTACATGTTTCTTGAGTAATGCTGTGTGTTAAATTACTATTCCTGAGTATTTCTGTATGTGTGTGGGTGTGTGTGTTTTGAGTTACTCTGTGTGTGTTTTGAGCACTCCTGTGTGTAAGTCTTGCGTACCCGATTGACTACACAACAGCAGCTGGAAACATCACTGTACAGCAGCTGGAAACATCACTGTACAGCAGCTGGAAACATCACTGTACAACAGCTGGAAACATCACTGTACAACAGCAGCTGGAAACATCACTGTACAACAGCAGCTGGAAACATCACTGTACAGCAGCTGGAAACATCACCGTACAACAGCAGCTGGAAACATCACCGTACAACAGCAGCTGGAAACATCACTGTACAACAGCTGGAAACATCACTGTACATCAGCTGGAAACATCACTGTACAACAGCAGCTGGAAACATCACCGTACAACAGCAGCTGGAAACATCACCGTACAACAGCAGCTGGAAACATCACCGTACAACAGCTGGAAACATCACCGTACAGCAGCTGGAAACATCACTGTACAGCAGCAGCTGGAAACATCACTGTACAACAGCTGGAAACATCACTGTACAACAGCTGGAAACATCACCGTACAGCAGCTGGAAACATCACTGTACAGCAGCTGGAAACATCACTGTACATCAGCTGGAAACATCACTGTACAACAGCTGGAAACATCACTGTACAGCAGCTGGAAACATCACTGTACATCAGCTGAAAACATCACTGTACAACAGCAGCTGGAAACATCACTGTACAACAGCTGGAAACATCACTGTACAGCAGCTGGAAACATCACTGTACAGCAGCTGGAAACATCACTGCACGCGTCTCCCCTCACATAATGTATAATTCAGGAAGATTAAAGATGAAATTCAGATGAGTCTTGGATCGGTGTCTATTAAATATACAGCCCTAAAGCCCTAATCCTACTTTGACAATGAACCCCTGAGTCTGCTGGTCTATACTGCTGGCCTCTACTGCTAGCCTCTACTGTTAGCCTCAATGAATACTGGAAACACTGGCAAGGAGAGAGAGGGTAGGAGAGGAGAGAGAGGTGAGGAGAGCGGAGAGAGGGGAGGAAAGAGAGGTGAGGAGAGGAGAGAGAGATGACGAGAGGAGAGGGAGGTGAGAAAAAGAGAGAGCAGAGGGGAGAGAGTGGGGAGAAGGTGAGGGGAGGAGAGAGGTAAGGAGAGGAGAATGAGAGTAAGGAGAGAGAGGAGAGGAGAGTGGAGAAAGAGGGGTGGAGAGGAAAGGGGAGGCGAGGGGAGGGGGAGAGGGTAAAGGGATTCCTTGCTTCTTAAAAAGAGCAGTGAAATGTAAGCAGTATTTTTACGGTAAGTTGCGGAGGGGGAGGAACACATTGACAGAAAGGGAAAGAGATGTAGCAGGAATAGATACAGATCAATACAGAGAGCCTTAGTGACTCACACACTCATACACACATGCACACACACGCTCACACACACACTCATACACACACGCACACACACGCTCACACACACACTCACACACACATGCACACACACGCTCATACACACATGCACACACACACATGCACACACACTCTCACACACACATGCACACACACTCACACTAATACACACCCTCACACCCTTGCACACACACTCACACACACACACACTCACGCACACCCTCGCACACACACCCTCACACACATTCACACACACACGCTCACACTCGTAGATGATTCATATGAAGATGATTCCCTGTGCCTGCCACACACATACTCTGTCCCTCTCTCTGTCTATGTCTCTCTATCTCTCTCTCTGTCCCTCTCTCTGTCTCTCTCTCTGTCCCTCTCTCTCTGTCTATGTCTCTCTCTCTGTCCCTCTCTCTGTCTATGTCTCTCTCTCTGTCTCTCTCTCTGTCTATGTCTCTCTATCTCTCTCTCTGTCTGTCTCTCTGTACCTCTCTCTCTGTCTTTGTCTCTCTCTCTGTCCCTCTCTCTGTCTATGTCTCTCTATCTCTCTCTCTGTCTATGTCTCTCTCTCTGTACCTCTCTCTGTCCCTCTCTCTCTGTCTATGTCTCTCTCTCTGTCCCTCTCTCTCTGTCTATGTCTCTATCTCTCTCTCTGTCCCTCTCTCTGTCCCTCTCTCTGCACCTCTCTCTGCACCTCTCTCTGTCCCTCTCTCTGTCCCTCTCTCTGTCTGTCTCTCTCTCTGTACCTCTCTCTGTCCCTCTCTCTCTGTCTATGTCTCTATCTCTCTCTTTTTCTCTCTCTCTCTCTGTGTCTTTGTCTCTCTCCCTCCCTCTCTCTCTGTCTGTCTCTGACTCTCCCTCCATCCCTCTCTGCCTTTCTGTCTCCCTCCCTCTTTCTCTCCCTCTCTCCATCCTTCTCTCTTCTGTCTCTCTTCCTCTCTCTCCCTCCCTCTCCCTCCCTCCCTTCCTCTCTCTCTCCCTCCCTCTCCCCCCTCCTTTCTCCTGTCTCTATATCCTACCCCCATCTTATTTCCCTGCCTATGCATTTTAACAAGCAGCAGTATACATATCCTGGGGTTGCACAGTAACAACACACTAGGGAAATATGGGGGAGGGGCCATACCAGGTCCTTCTAATAGAGGGGCTGTATCAGTCCCTTCTGATAGAGGGGCGATACCAGGCCCTTCTGATAGAGGGGTTATACCAGTCCCTTCTGATAGAGGGGTTATACTAGAGGGGTTATACCAGTCCCTTCTGATAGAGGGCCTATACTAGAGGGGCCATACCAGTCCCTTCTGATAGAGGGGTTATACCAGTCTCTTCTGATAGAGGGGCTATACTAGAGGGGTTATACCAGGCCCTTCTGATAGAGGGGCTATACTAGAGGGGTTATACCAGGCCCTTCTGATAGAGGGGTTATACTAGAGGGGTTATACCAGTCCCTTCTGATAGAGGGGTTATACTACAGGGGTTATACCAGTCCCTTCTGATAGAGGGGTTATACTAGAGGGGTTATACCAGTCTCTTCTGATAGAGGGGTTATACTACAGGGGTTATACCAGTCTCTTCTGATAGAGGGGTTATACTACAGGGGTTATACCAGTCTCTTCTGATAGAGGGGTGTACTGAGAGGGGAGTGTGCAAGCAGACAGACACAGTCTATTCATCTATAGAGATGCATTCTGAGGGGCTATTTACATGCAAATGACCCAGGCTTTGCCCCCCCCCATAGCCCCTTACCTCAAACCCCCGCCTATCTTACTTGTCTTATGCTCAATTCTCTGTCAGATGTATGCGGTGTATGGGCGTGCGTGTATGTTAGTGCATATGAGTGTGTCTGTGGATGTGAATGTGTATGTTTGTCTATGTGTGTGTGCGTGTGTGGCTGTGTGTGTGTGTTAACGTGTGTGTTTGAGTGTCTTACTGTTTTGAATTATTAGGGGCTGCAGGTGGCTCTTGGCTGAAGGAAGACAAACACACATACTTCTTCATCTTCACACACACACACACACACCACACACACACACACACACACACACACACCCTCACCGGGGCAGTGTTCTGGAGAGATCCTCTCCCAGCTGCTGAATTCATGATCAGGCTGTAGGAGGAACAGCTGAAGGAACGCTCAGGATGACCTGGAGGAGGAGAGAGGAGAGGAGGAGAAAGGAGAGAGGTCTTGAGGGATGAGGAGACAAGAGGAGAAGAAAGGAGAGAGATCTTGAAGGATGAGGAGAGAAGAGGAGAGGAAGAGAAAGGAGAGAGGTCTTGAGGGATGAGGACAGAAGAGGAGGAGAAAGGAGAGAGGTCTTGGGGGATGAGGAGAGGAGGAGAGGAGGAGAAAGAAGAGAGGTCTTGAGGGATGAGGAGAGAAGAGGAGGAGAAACGAGAGCGGTCTTGAGGGATGAGGAGAGGAGGAGAGGGCTGTGGTTCGATTCCCCTTTCCTCCCTCCCCTTCCTCCCCTCTTCACCCTTCCACCAAAACCCCGGCAACTGTACCACAAGCAAGCCATTATGCCTGCCCATCCTCCCACTTCCCCACCCCTGACCCCCCCACACACAGACCACAACAGTGGCACTCAAAGTCAAACACAAAAGATAACTTCCTCTCCTAGTGAATGGTGAGCGAGGAGGGGCCTGACTGAGCCCAAACAAGACTGCTCACTCTGATTCACGAAGGTCCCACAGACACACACACAGTTCCCGTCACCTGGACACCCCTCTCACCCTCACAGCTAACTAGGAGGGAGGAGGAGGAGCGAGGATGAGGAGCGAGGAGGGGGAGAGAGGAGGAGGAGAAGGGAGCCTTGTCTCTCTATCAGGGTAGCATTCTTCTCATGAGCTCTGGATAGACGAACTAATTACCACCTGCTCCTTTTGTATAGCATCTTTAATCTTCCTTTATAGCATCTTATTATATTCCTTTACATTATCTTACCTTCCTGTACATAATCTCACTATCTGTCTTCTACCATTTCATAATCTTCCTTTACATTACCATATCTTTCCTTCACACTATTTTCTTATTGTACTTTACATAAAGTCATTATCTTACCTTATGCCATGTTATTATTTTATTTTAAAGTTTTTTTAGTATTGTAATTTCTAACATTTGGACACAGGAACTGTCAACTTATTATTATCATTTCTATTCTGGTGCATTTTATAACATATCTATTCTGGTGTAGTTTATAACATGTCTATTCTAGTGTAGTTTATAACATGTCTATTCTAGTGTAGTTTATAACATGTCTATATTGTGGTATATTTTATAACATGTCTATTCTAGTGCAGTTTATAACATGTCTATTCTAGTGCAGTTTATAACATGTCTATTCTAGTGCAGTTTATAACATGTCTATTCTAGTGCAGTTTATAACATGTCTATTCTGGTGTAATTTATAACATGTCTATTCTAGTGTAGTTTATAACATCTCTATATTCTGGTGTAGTTTATAACATGTCTATTCTGGTGTAATTTATAACATGTGTATTCTGGTGTAGTTTATAACATGTCTATTCTAGTGTAGTTTATAACATGTCTATTCTAGTGTAGTTTATAACATGTCTATTCTAGTGTAGTTTATAACATGTCTATTCTAGTGTAGTTTATAACATCTCTATATTCTGGTATATTTTATAACATGTCTATTCTAGTGTAGTTTATAACATGTCTATTCTGGTGTAGTTTATAACATGTCTATTCTAGTGTAGTTTATAACATGTCTATTCTAGTGTAGTTTATAACATGTCTATTCTGGTGTAATTTATAACATGTCTATTCTAGTGTAGTTTATAACATGTCTATTCTGGTGTAGTTTATAACATGTCTATTCTAGTGTAGTTTATAACATGTTTATTCTAGTGTAGTTTATAACATGTCTATTCTAGTGTAGTTTATAACATGTCTATTCTAGTGTAGTTTATAACATGGTATTCTAGTGTAATTTATAACATGTCTATTCTAGTGTAATTTATAACATGTCTATTCTAGTGTAGTTTATAACATGTCTATTCTAGTGTAGTTTATAACATGTCTATTCTAGTGTAGTTTATAACATGTCTATGCTGGTGTATTTTATAACATGTCTATTCTAGTGTAGTTTATAACATGTCTATTCTAGTGTAGTTTATAACATGTCTATTCTAGTGTAGTTTATAACATGTCTATATTGTGGTATATTTTATAACATGTCTATTCTTGTGTAGTTTATAACATGTCTATTCTAGTGTAGTTTATAACATCTCTATATTCTGGTATATTTTATAACATGTCTATTCTAGTGTAGTTTATAACATGTCTATTCTGGTGTAATTTATAACATGTCTATTCTAGTGTAGTTTATAACATCTCTATATTCTGGTATAGTTTATAACATGTCTATTCTGGTGTAGTTTATAACATGTCTATTCTGGTGTAGTTTATAACATGTCTATTCTAGTGTAGTTTATAACATGTCTATTCTGGTGTAGTTTATAACATGTCTATTCTAGTGTAGTTTATAACATGTCTATTCTGGTGTAGTTTATAACATGTCTATTCTAGTGTAGTTTATAACATGTCTATTCTGGTGTAATTTATAACATGTCTATTCTAGTGCAGTTTATAACATGTCTATTCTAGTGCAGTTTATAACATGTCTATTCTAGTGTAGTTTATAACATGTCTATTCTAGTGTAGTTTATAACATGTCTATTCTGGTGTAGTTTATAACATGTCTATTCTGGTGCAGTTTATAACATGTCTATTCTAGTGTAATTTATAACATGTCTATTCTAGTGTAGTTTATAACATGTCTATTCTAGTGTAGTTTATAGCATGGTATTCTAGTGTAATTTATAACATGTCTATTCTAGTGTAATTTATAACATGTCTATTCTAGTGTAGTTTATAACATCTCTATATTCTGGTGTAGTTTATAACATGTCTATTCTAGTGTAATTTATAACATGTCTATTCTAGTGTAGTTTATAACATGTCTATTCTGGTGTAGTTTATAACATGTCTATTCTAGTGTAATTTATAACATGTCTATTCTAGTGTAATTTATAACATGTCTATTCTAGTGTAGTTTATAACATCTCTATATTCTGGTATATTTTATAACATGTCTATTCTAGTGCAGTTTATAACATGTCTATTCTAGTGCAGTTTATAACATGTCTATTCTAGTGCAGTTTATAACATGTCTATTCTAGTGCAGTTTATAACATGTCTATTCTAGTGCAGTTTATAACATGTCTATTCTGGTGTAGTTTATAACATGTCTATTCTGGTGCATTTTATAACATCTCTATATTCTGGTATAGTTTATAACATGTCTATTCTAGTGTAGTTTATAACATCTCTATATTCTGGTATATTTTATAACATGTCTATTCTAGTGTAGTTTATAACATGGCTATTCTAGTGTAATTTATAACATGTCTATTCTAGTGTAGTTTATAACATGTCTATTCTGGTGTAGTTTATAACATGTCTATTCTAGTGTAGTTTATAACATCTCTATATTCTGGTATATTTTATAACATGTCTATTCTAGTGTAATTTATAACATGTCTATTCTGGTGTAGTTTATAACATGTCTACAGGGGCACACGGGGGGGCACACAGGGGGGGGGGCACACAGGAGGGGGGGGCACACAGGAGGGGGTATATGTGGGGCACTGTGTGCCAAATGTTGGTCACAGTAAACGCTTATCCATGGTGCTGTGTGTGTTTTGTGTTCAAGGTGGGTAGTGTTTGTGTTTGTGTTCCCAGTGTGTGTTTGTGTTCCAGTGTGTGTTTGTGGTGTGCGGAGGTGTGTGTTTGTGTTCAAGTGTGTGTTTGTGTTCCTAGGGTGTGTTTTGTTCAGTGTGTTGTTTTGTTCCAGTGTGTGTTGTAGTTCACAGGTGATGTATTGTGCCTGCCTGTTTGTGCCTTCTTTGTTGTTTGTCAAATAAAATAAATCACTTTAGTACCAATCAGGGTGCACAGATGGCTTCACAGAAGCGAGCCTCATAGGGTGGAACCAACGCTGGAGAGAGAGGACCAGCAGAGAGAGAGACCAGCAGAGATAATAGTAGGACCAGAGAGAGAGTGGATCCAGAGAGATATAGGGCGACAGCAGAGAGATGGAGCGACCAGAGAGAGGAGTATAGGGGCGGACCAGAGAGAGGATTAGTAGGGACCACGAGAGAGATAAAGGACAAGATTGATAGAGGACAAAGGAGAATAGATGGACCAAGAGAGAGATGGACCAGAGAGAGATAGAGGACCAGAGAGCGATGGAGGACCAGAGAGCGATGGAGGACCAGAGAGAGATAGAAGGACCAGCAGAGAGATAGAGAACCAGAGAGGGATGGAGGACCAGAGAGAGAGAATAGGACCGGAGAGATATATGAGGACCAGAGAGAGATGGGAGGACTAGAGAGAGATGACCTTTCCCACACACTTCTTGACGATACACGACAAACACAACACATAACGCACTCCAACACATACTCCCTACCAAACAGAACGCTTAATAGCTACATACACACATATACAGACCCCTTCCGCACACAACACCTAGGGCAGAGCGGGCTGGCTGGCTGACTGCGCTAGAGAGGAGTAAGAAAGGAGGACAGAGAGTGATGAGATAAGATTGAATGGATAGAGAGATTATTTTCGATAGTAGGTTTTCCGGTGGAAAACGACAAAAACATGAGAACAAACAGTTTGCTTTTGTTTTGTCCGTTAGTCCTTTCCACGGCTCTTTCTTCGGGGGTCTGTCCGTACACATGATATGATACACAACACTAGCACACATGTACACACAGCTACACACATGTTAAGCAACACAAAGGGGCACTAAAGCATAAGTGCTACATAACACAGCCTCTTGTGTAGAACATATGGTCACACAATTTTCATCTCAATTTCAGATCCAACTAATGTCCCTGTAGTCAGAATTCTCACTTTTTCCAATCCTCTCCTCCCCCTCCCCTCTATATCTCCTCCTCCCTCCCTCTCCCCTCTCTCCTGCTCCCTCTCTCTCTCTCCTCCTCCGCTCCTTCTTGCTCTCCTCTGATGATCTCCCTGCTCCGCTCTTTCCTCTCTCGCTCCCTCTCCTGCTCCCTCTCTCCTCCGTCCGTCCCTCATGGGTTCTCGCTCCCTCCCTCTCCTCTCTCTGCTTCACATCCCATGCATAGTGTTGTTCTACCCACGTATTCAGGCAGAGCTTGAACAGCATCGCCATGAAACCAGCCGAACCAGATATACAGAAAAGTGTAAGGGCATGATCAGTGGCCGTCTGCCCGGCGCTAGGCTTGGGGGTGAGAAGCCTAGATTGAAAGGACGTGAGGGGAAGACCGGCAGTATTTTCGTCGTCTTGTTGACTAATACCCACCCGCGCCCCGTACTGATGATACAGCAGTGGGGTAAGTATGTTGTGGGACAGAGTATACCCGTGTTTGGTTGAAGGCGGGCACGAGACAGTCGTATCGTTGGGAAAGAAGCAAGGTGAGGGGAGGAAACCCACCCCAGCGAAGTGGACGACAGCGACCCGGCGGGAGAGTATGGGTTGAGTAGGTTTGAGGGCATTGATATTGTTGGGGGGAGACAGGGAGGTGAAGGTGGGAGCTGCTGAAAAAGGAACCGAAGTAGCGGGAGTGTTCGTAGACTAACTTTGACCAACCTAGTTCAGTTTATGTGTTGGTGATGAATACATATAGGAGGTTAGGTAATGAACTTTTTGATGATAAAAATAAAGAGAGTGTAGAAGTAATGGACGGTAGGCAGGGAGGGTGCAGGAGAGAACCAGAGAGAGGTGTTGTAGGAGGGAACTAGGATGGTTGAGGAAGGTAACAAGTGAGAGGTGAGGGAAGATAGAACATGATCCTATTTTGAGCGTGTTGGTGAGGACGTTTTGAGACTAGTGAGGGTGAGGGAGAGACAGGAGGGTGAGGAGGAGACAGGAGGCGTGTGTGGATGAGGGAACCGCGAGGGTGAGGGAGAGACAAGGGGGTGAGGAGGAGACAGTAGGAGGGTGCAGGAGGTTAACAGGAGGTGAGGAGGAGACAGGGGGTGAGGTGGGGTATGGGGAGACAGGGGTGAGGGAAGACAGGAGGGTGAGGAGGAGACAGGAGCGGTTGTAAAAGTAAGGTTAAAGGGAGACCAGATAGATGGATGACGAAGCTGTTTGAGTTTGGGGGATTGACACGAGACAATTACAGAAGGTTTTAGTTTCTCTATGGTGACATTGTTTGATGGAAAAAGTAAGGTGATTGAGATGAACGCGGAGTACCTAGCCTTTATAGCCGTTTGGCGTAACCAGGGAGTGAGCTGGAGGACGACAAGGGATCCTAAATATAGGTAACAGCGTATGTGAGCAGGTAAGTAAAGGGGAGACAGGGGGGAGCAGAGGGAGGGGTAATTGTCACTTTAACCTTGTGTTTCTACATCAGCACTGTCATGATTATTTCTATTTTCACAGTAAATTTGTTTCGGTGCAGGAAAATGTTCTACGCTGATGGAGGGATGGTCATGAATGACGTTTTTGAGAGTGCGAGATGAAAGATATCTATAAGGCGTTAGAAGGGGTGGAGGGATGGAGGGTTGGAGGGCTACGGGAGAGATGGAGGGATATAGGAATAGAGGGATGGAGGAGTGGAGGCTGGAATATGATAGGAGTAGATGAGATGGACGTGTACTTTATGAGGTGGAGAGAAAGGAGACTGTATAGGGCGGTCTTACTGAGTGAGGAGGAAAGACGTATGTGGATGGTTTAGGCCGGGGGATTAGAGGCTTGAATAATCACTGGGCCGAATAAGGTGTCCGTTCTCGTCTCTATGAGCGTTTTATTGGCCTGAAAACAAGAGTTGCAGGTCCCAGAGAAGGGAGACCTTAGATGTGTTGAGTATGGAAGTTCGGCTGTGTTGCTGGCGTAAGTGAAAAATAGCATTAAGGTCGATGCTGGAGAGGTGGAGGGGATAGTCGTCTGGAGGTGCGTGGAGATGGAGGCGTGTGGAGGGCGTTGAGGGATTGTGGAGCGGTGGGGAGTGTTCTCAGCGGGGTGGAATAGGCGTATTGGTAGGCGAAGGTGGGAGGGATCGGAGGGGTATGAGGAGCACATCTGCCAGTTGGTCTTGAGTTTGACTATTGGTTTCCTGCCCGGAGCACTGAAACCACTTACATGTGAAACCTTGTGCTCTGAGTCCAATCTCACTGCATTGAATCCTCAAATGAAGGTATTTAATTACTTAATCAACAGTTTACAGATCTGTCTCCCCTGCGAGTCCACTAAGCGTGCAACTCCAATTCTAAACAAAAACATCCATTCTACATGTCCTTAAGTATAATCATCAACGCACTCCCCATCAGTCCCCTACCTTGACTAGTCGACTGCGTGACCTTGTCGTGCCTCCTACGACCCAGCCCCTTTCTCTCCTCTAGACGGCATACACGACCCTGCCGCTACCCCTCACTTCCAACCCCCAGCTCTACTGGCTCGGCCCTCCCCTCCCACCTCCTCTCTCTCTCTCTCTTCTTTCCTCTCCTCTTCTTTCCTTTCCTCTCCTCTTCTCCCCTGGGTCTCGTTCCTCTCCTCCTGTTCCCCTTTCCTCCTCCACTCTCCTCTCCTTCTCCTCCACCCCCTCTCTTCTCCTGCACACCCTGCTCCCTCACCTCCAACCCCCTCACCCTCCTCCACCCCCTCTCTCCTTCCTGCACACCCTGCTCCCCCACCTCCAACCCCCTCACCCTCCTCCA
>BROE01000021.1:230087-257587 GCA_036571765.1 Plecoglossus altivelis | reverse complement strand
GCTGAAGCGGAGGGCTTCTCTCACTTTCATCTGTACGTGTGTGCTGCCTTCCTGCTTGAGTGGCGTAAAGAGATCCTCTCAATGGTCGACTTTCAGGTACGGTCCTCCACACCAGGGTCTCTCCTCATCCTGTCTCTCTCCTATCCCCCTCTCTCTCCTCACCTCCTTCTCTCTCTCTTCCTATCTCTCCTCTCCTCCTCCTGTCTGTCCTCTCTCTCCTCCTCCTCCTGACTGTCCTCTCTCTCCTTCTCCTGTCTCTCCTCTGTCTCCTATCACACACTCTCTCCTCTTTCTCCAGTCTCTACTCTCTCTTATCCCCCTCGCTTTTATCAGTCTCTCCTCTCCTCCTGCTGTCTGTCCTCTCTCTACTCTCCTCCTCCTGTCTGTCTTCTCTCTCTCTCCTCCTCCTGTCTTCTCTCTCTCTCCTCCTCCTGTCTGTCCTCTCTCTCCTCCTCCTGTCTGTCCTCTCTCTCCTCCTCCTGTCTGTCCTGTATACTATCTCCTCTCTCTCCGCTCGTCCTACTTTCTCTCCTCTCTCTTGTATCCCCGTCACGTCTATGAAATGACTCCCTCACATACATATGTGATGTCACTTCCTCCAGGGCCTGCTCATGCTTCTCCAGAACCTACCCACGATACACTGGGGCAACGAGGAAGTTGGTCTCCTTCTGGCTGAGGCGTACAGACTCAAGTACATGTTTGCAGATGCCCCCAGCCACTACCGGAGATAGGAGACTGAGGCTGGGAGAGAGGAGGCTGAGAGAGGGGAGGCAGGGAGAGAGGAGGCTGGGAGAGAGGAGGCAGGGAGAGGGGAGGCAGGGAGAGAGGAGGCTGGGAGAGAGGAGGCTGGGAGAGGGGAGGCTGGGAGAGAGGAGGCTGGGAGAGAGGAGGCTGGGAGAGAGGAGGCAGGGAGAGGGGAGGCAGGGAGAGAGGAGGCTGGGAGAGGGGAGGCTGGGAGAGGGGAGGCAGGGAGAGGGGAGGCAGGGAGAGGGGAGGCTGGGAGAGAGGAGGCAGGGAGAGAAGAGGCTGGTAGCTGTGGAGGACAGAGGACAGACGGCCCCCAACATGGCACACCTTCTCCAGGGGAATCTTGGTTTGCATGCTCTCTTGTAACATTCCAACCTTCAATAAGATCCTGAACTCAACGCTGCCTCATACAGACTGCTGGTACACCTGGTCTGTAGATACACCTGGTCTGTAGATACACCTGGTCTGTAGATACACCTGGTCTGTAGATACACCTGGTCTGTAGATACACCTGGTCATATGACTGAACAGGATGACGTTTCAATCCATTAAACCTGCAGGGAGTTTCAAGCTCCTACAACTCCGTCAGACTTGCTTGCTAGCCAGCCTAGCATGTCCTGCTGGGAAACTGTTTGTTGGATCTGCTAGCTAGCCTAGCATGTCCTGCTGGGAAACTGTTTGTTGGATCTGCTAGCTAGCCTAGCATGTCCTGCTGGGAAACTGTTTGTGGGATCTGCTAGCTAGCCTAGCATGTTGGGAAACTGTCTCTACTGTGGAACCCTCTGCTGGCAGTCTGGCTTCACTGCAGACTGGAGAACTGGAACCCTCTGAACTAGTGATGTGATTGGCTGGTCTCCACACTGCTTTAGATGGATGAAATACATGATTGGCTGTTCTCCTGACGACGCTGGGCAGGTGAGCTATGGGAGTGTCATGGCCTTTTGAAGCAATGATTCTTCTTAGTCACTTAAAGAAATACTTCAGTGAGAGATTTGTGAACTATTGTCAAATGTCTTCTTTAGGACATTTGTTTGGACAGAGCTATGTATTATTTGGGATTTTATCCATGTGTCAAGTAAACACATAGTAGGTTTGTTATTTTCTTCATGAAAGTGCATAACTATCATCTCTACCTGTCTGGCTGCATCTGTATCTCTCTCACCCGTCTGGCTGTATCTGTCTCACCCGTCTGGCTGTATCTGTCTCACCCGTCTGGCTGTATCTGTCTCACCCGTCTGGCTGCATCTCTCTCACCCGTCTGGCTGTATCTCTCTCACCTGTCTGGCTGCATCTCTCTCACCCGTCTGGCTGTATCTCTCACCCGTCTGGCTGCATCTCTCTCACCCGTCTGACTGCATCTCTCTCACCCGTCTGGCTGTATCTGCATCTCTCTCACCCGTCTGGCTGCATCTGCATCTCTCTCACCCGTCTGACTGCATCTGTATCTCTCTCACCCGTCTGGCTGCATCTCTCTCACCCGTCTGACTGCATCTCTCTCACCCGTCTGGCTGCATCTCTCTCACCTGTCTGACTGCATCTGTATCTCTCTCACCCGTCTGGCTGTCTCTCTCTCACCCGTCTGACTGCATCTGTATCTCTCTCACCCGTCTGGCTGTCTCTCTCTCACCCGTCTGACTGCATCTGAATCTCTCTCACCCGTCTGGCTGCATCTGTATCTCTCTCACCCGTCTGGCTGTCTCTCTCTCACCCGTCTGGCTGCATCTCTCTCACCCGTCTGGCTGCATCTGTATCTCTCTCTCACCCGTCTGGCTGTATCTCTCTCTCACCTGTCTGGCTGCATCTCTCTCTCACCCGTCTGACTGCATCTGTATCTCTCTCACCCGTCTGGCTGTATCTCTCTCACCCGTCTGGCTGTATCTCTCTCACCCGTCTGACTGCCCCTGTCAGAGCATCACCTTCTCCTCCCCAGCGTCCTTTGTTTGCTGCCCCTACTTCCTACCACCTGACCCAACGATCAACCAATCAGGGTCTTCTGCCCTCAATCAGTGGAGTTGGTTAGGTGTGTTTGGGTTGAGCAAAACCCTGCTGTGACAGTAGCTCTGCTAGGACATGGATCCAGGGTCGAGGACAGGGACTAGGACAGGGTAGAGTTGACCCTATCCTGACCAGTATAGAGGAGCTGAACTGGTGCTGTGCTGAACCTCAGGTCTAGTCTCCGCTGTCGTGACGACGTTAGAATCCAACTGCCTCCATGTAAACAGTTACCATGGCTACCGTGTGTTGTGTCATGGTGTATCCATATTTGGCACACGTGCACTAAATGTAACCTGCTGGTTGAGCTGGTTGAGCTAAGTTTATAAAATACTTAATTTAAATCTAAAGTGGATATTGTATCATTATAATATTAAATATGAATATTATGTTAAGATTGGGGTTTTGTATTGGTTGACCTATAATTTTAGCCAAATTTAAAACAGGATCAAAAAAGCATTTTAGTAATTAAGTTGATGTTTTCAGCTAATGCAATGTAAATTTTTCAGAGACTTGTGTGTTTCTGGTCATACAGAGTAGTGGCTTTCTATCTCTGCTTGATAAATCACCTAAATCTCTCTTAACTTAACCAGTAAACACACACAGGCAGACATACACACAGTCACACACTCAAGAAAACACACACATGCTAACAAATAAGACAGTTCTTAAAAGGACTTCATGATTGTTGTCATTTCCTGCCTGTTCTAAAAGGAGCTATTTTAACTTGCCATGTTTATTTAAGCTCCATAATACAGCTGTGTTCATCTGTCATGATGTGTGATGTGATATCACATGTGTCATGTGGTATCACATGTGTCATGTGGTATCACATGTGTCATGTGGTATCACATGTGTCATGTGATAGTGTGTGTACGTGTCTGTGAAGAAGGTGCCTTTTGTCAACAAGCTTTTATGAACTCTTGACATTCTCACTTGAGAAACTGGAATATGTTTGTTTGTTTTATAGTTCCTGTGATTAATGCAAACCAGTAGACATGTGTGGACAGTAACATCCTGTGTTAGAATGTGTTGGGATTCTTCGACCTCTGTGCAGCTACCTGGCTTGACCTGGTAGGTCAAGAACAGAGTTGAAGGACCTAAATGTCTGGTTAGTAAGTGTTTTAGAGCCATGCTGGTCTTCTTGTCAGTCTTACCTGGTCAACATTTCAACAGTAACACTGATCCAGCTAAAGCACACACAGGCTTAGTGCTGGTATCCTGTGTGAGGCACTGGAGAAGTTGGACATTTTTGGAGTTAGTTACAACCTTATGATCCCACCATACATTACTGTTATGTATGAATATTTAGTATTGGCCTCTCTGCCTTAACGTAGACTGTGCTGCCCACTGTGTTGAGTTGCAGACAACAGTGAAAACATGTGAAATGGAATTCTATGATTGTATTATTCACTCTGTAGAGTTAAAAGTTCCATTTAAGTGGGAACATGTTTTATGAAATGTTAATCAATTTGTTTTTGTTTTCTTTGCCAAACTTGGACAAAAAATGCTTTCCCTCATAGCAATGCTTCTGTGGTAAATTCTGAGTTTAGCCTTAAAATAATTGATATTACAGTGACATGCTGTATGTTGACGTTTTGTTTATATTAAACGATTGTTACTCCTTGTCTTTGGCCTGCCGTGTTGTCCTTGAGCGAGATAACAGTGCTGCGTCCTTATTCGCATACTTATACTATATACTAGAAGTATGTACTTTTTTATCATGGAAAAGTACATACTTTTGAGTATGTAGCTAAAGAGTACGCACGTTCTGGGACATACTACGAAGACGTCATATAACGGAAGAGAACGTTGTTGCCTAGTTACGCACCGTCACGTTAAACAATTTGACATTTCATTCATTCTTATGAATCAATATAACATTATTTACCATTCCCATTTTATATATATTTATATATACGTATATCCACCACATTTAATTTACATTACAGTAAAATGCATCCTACCAACTTGGAGAGAGAAGCAACACGTCATTGTCGTCGATCTATCAGACGCAGGTCTTTCGTGAGGAGACTGGTGCTGACGCTCATGTTCAATTATAATGTGTATAACAATGAAAGCTAAACTTAAGATAAAATATGTTAAGTGAAAAGAAAGGACTAAACAGAAACATATCAAGTAACCTTTACACATACATTATGTATACATACATATTATGTATACATATATACATACATACACACATATGTATTACTTGATTGGTTTCTTTATATATCTATATAGATATATCTATATAGATATATCTAGCGTTGCACCTTTTAAAATTAGGCTTATTCTGTTTTTGTTTTGTTTTTGTGTGTGTGTTGTTTAACTTTCTGTCAAGGGTCTACAGAGTGCCCTTGTACATAAATTACATTCAAGGTAATCATGGCCAAACAAGCGCTGTTTGCCTACTTTATCACTGACGAACTTCATGATGGCAAATGCCATGTTTTTACATTAGAACTTGCAAGAACCAGGGCACTGAAATGTGTCATTTTATGTATTAGGCTGTGTTGAACTCTCTCCAATCTGCAGATTGATAATACAACCAGAACTCAATTTAGTTCTTCCTCTTGTGAATACACTCGTTCATTAATAGTAGGCTATTGCTGTAGGTCTAAAAGACAAATATTTAATTAAAATTCTCTATTTGGACTGGCCTTGAACACTGAAGCTGTGACATGCAAACACGCTTAAATGTGTAGTAGACTGGCTCTCGAATCGTTCATACGGTATTTTGATGACACAGTGACTTGACGTTGGCGCCGTCTCATATGGACCAATTTTCTAATCAGCATGCACTATTTCAAGTAAGCCTTCGATCGTTTCCGTCGATATATATATAAATATCGATATCGATATCTCGATATATATCGCGATATCTGTATAGATATCCCGCACCCAATGAGTTAGGACAAAATTAGCCGTTAGAATGCTTGTAGAATGCTAACCCTGCACTTCGGATTCTAACCGGGAAAGCAGATCGTCCGAGTAATTTTTTAATACTAATTTCAACATGCTACGATTTGGGACATATTATTTATTTTTCTTCGATTATTGTTTAGGACGGATAGTATGCGAGTAGTGACACCGCACAGGTGTTTTCGACATTCATGTAGCGCCGACGGAAACGACGGAAACGATTGAAGCCTTACTTGAAATAGGGCATGCTGATTAGAAAATTGTTTTTTCAATTTCTAATGTAAAAACATGACATTTGCCATCATGAAGTTCCGTCGGTGATAAAGTAAGCAAACAGCGCTTGTTTGGCCATGATTACCTTGAATTTCATTTATATTCAAGGGCACTCTGTGGACCCTTGACACAAAAGTTTTTAAAAAAACACACACACACACAAACCACACAAAAACAGAACATTAGGTCTAATTTTAAAAGGTGCAACGCTATTGATTCCACGCACAATAAATCATTTAGACAAATAATAGCCTATAAATCGTGGACTACGTTTTTTCTAAACTCATGTACATTTATGCAGCAAACCAGTCGAAGCAGACTGGTTCACTTGACTCAAGTCCTCCCACGTCTGCAAGCGCCAACTCTCCGCCGGCCGTAGTGTTTAACACAGCTACAGTCTCCACACTTCAGCGATATCTGATAGAGGATAGATAAGATGTGTAATTTCGGATAAATTATACTAAGAGTAAAAAAAAAAAAAGTTATGTCGAGTTAAAGTAAATGTTTAAACCGCATATTTCCACTGTGCACAGAGTAGGAAGGTATTTAGAAGATGCCAGCCTTAATCCCGACTCGCTAAGCACTCTGGGGTTTGTGGTTTCCCAAAGTACTACACACATTGGCTTTACTTTGCCAAACGCTGGTTACGGTGCCGGAGAATGAAACCAAACTTTCCGTAACCAGCCAGGTAGTCTACACTGTCGTGGATTTTTGTTTAGTACGTTTCCGTCGTGTGTGATTGAGTGCTAAGGTAGGCTGGCGGCGATGCAAAACTACAGTGCGTTGTATTAGTAGACTAGCAATGACGTACAATACAGTAGGTTTGTGCTACAACTAACATGGATCTAACCTAGCCAGCTAACATGCGCTAACCAGACTACACCCAATGCCCAGCACGACGTGACTCCGTGAACAAGAAAATGTACTGACTCTGCTGTAAAGTCTACATGGACTAGCTTTCAAACAGACATCAAGCATATCTGTAGTAGCTAGAGCATAATTTAGCGTCGACCTCTCTCTAAATCAGCTAGTCAACCTTAAAGCTCTCAGATTTAGGCTGGATTTGGAAGTAAATTGTTGGTCAGGCATCTGCTTCATCAACTAAATCAGTTGGTAACTATGGCTAGCTACTGTATTGTAGCCTACCCACAAGGCTTAGCAGAACTTGGCTAACGCTAGCTATCTTATCTGGTTGCATGTAGAAGCTACGTTACTATTATCCTAGTCGTTAGGCTAGTGATATGCTAACTGAATTAGCTGACAAGCTGTATAGCAGTAGCTAAATTAGTTAGCGTAGCTGACTACAACTATCTAGCAGTGAAGTAGGAAACTGCACAAACAGAAAGCTCTTTCAACTGTTGATTAAACTTCGTCCAGGTATAATAATAAATAGGACCTTGACTAACAACACTACTAGCTAGCATTCCTCAGTCAAGCTAAACATTTTAACAAGTTGGAAATGATTGGAAGTAGGACTACCAAGGTTTATCAACAGTTCAGAGTGAGATTCTCATACTGTAGTACTCTAATTTAGTGCCCCTCTTCCCTGTGTTAGAGCGGGGAAGAATGGATGCAGTTCCCTACAACTGGACCAGAACCAGGGCCCAGGAATCGTTTCGTGGCTCTCTGCCCACAGAGGGGACTCTGACCAGACTTGCCCAGCTGGTGTCCCAGGCAGACCAGGACAGTTCTGTCCCCTCACCCCTTGACACGTCCCGCAGTGCAGAATGCAGCTTCCCTGCCGTGGCTGAGCTCTGCCAGCAGGAGGGCCACCCTCTGCCCAAGCCCCACCAGTGTGTGTCCTGTGGTAGGAGCTTTTCTCTGCTGTCCTCCCTACAGCTCCACATCTGCCTGCAGGATCAGACTGCTGTGTCTCACTCCCCTCCTGCAAGTGCTGCTCTCCTACAGTCTCCTGCCTCGGCTCCGGACTCTGACCCAGGGCCCCCAGACTCCCCCTCTCCGGACTCTGACCCAGGGCCCCCAGACTCCCCCTCTCCGGACTCTGACCCAGGGCCCCCGGACTCCCCCTCTCTGGACTCCCCCTCTCCAGACTCCGATGCAGGGCCCCCTGACTCCACTGACCCTGACTCTCCCGACCCTGACTCTCCCGACCCTGACTCTCCCGACCCTGACTCTCCTGACCCTGACTCTCCCGACCCTGACTCTCCCGACCCTGACTCCCCTGCTTCTGTCCAATGCCCCCACTGTGGAAGGAGCATCCGCTCCTCAGCAGGCCTGTCCTCCCACCTGAGGAGCAACCATCCCAGCGAATGGATCCTGGAGAAGAGGAGGAAGAGCAGGGGCGGGCGGGGGGGGCAAGGAGGAGGCAGGGGGAGGGGGGCAGGGAGGGGCGGCAGGCTGCCTGGAGTCTCTCTGGACAGACAGAAGGTGTTATCATGCCGCTCATGTGACATGGTGTTTGTGAGCACAGCCAAGTTGTACCTGCACAGGAAGGAGAAGCACAGCAGGGAGCCAGCCTTGCGCTGGGACGCGCGGCCGCTGGCCAGCAAGCGCAGGAAGGGGGAGACCTACGCCTGCTCCACCTGTGGGAAGGTCTTTCTGCACCACCTCTCTCTCCGAGCTCACGCCAAACAGCACAGTAGCCAGGCCCATGACAGCCCCAGGCTGGTAGAGAGGAAACCTGGCCCACTTAGAGACCCCACACTGGGCGAGGGGAGGCGGAGAGGCCGGAGGCCAAGAGGCCGGAGGCCGGGCGGGAGCGGGGTGGGGAGGCCCAAGAGCGAGCAGGGCCGGGAGGAGGAGGAGGAAGGAGAGTTCCCCTGCCCGTCGTGTGCGGAGGTGTTTTCCCAGAGGGCATCGCTGCGGGAGCACGCAGAGCTCCACCAGGCGTCAGTGCGCCGGAGGTGCTGCTGTGTGTGCAGCCAGGACATGGAGGTGTGCAGAGGCCCTGGAGCCCGCAGGCAGAGGCTGTACCACTGCATGCCCTGTCAACAGCCCTTTGGCTCCCTGGACGCCTTCCTGCTGCACTGCCAGATCCACCTGCTGGCCAGGGTGGAGGAGGAGGAGCACACTACACCCACACACACACACCTGTACAAGGCCTGACTGGACACACACACACACTACAAGGCATGTCTGTCTGGAGACACACACACACCTGTACAAGGCCTGTCTGGACACACACGACGCGTGGTATAAGGCCTACTGGACACACACACCACTGTACAAGCCTTCTGGAACACCACACACAGCACACACCTGTACAAGGCGTGTCTGGACACCAACACGGACCTGTACAAGCGCTGTTGGACACACACACACGCACAAAAAACACACACAAACACAAAAAAAACACAAAAAAAAACACACACACACACACCTGGTACAAGGCCGTCTGCTGACACACACACACACACCGTGTAAAGTGTGTACAGGACATGAGCTCTGCCAAGTAATCAAAGCAGTGTGACCCCTGGGTGTGTGTGTGTCTCTCACACACACACACCTGTACAAGGCCTGTCTGGACACACACACACTTCTACAAGGCCACTTCACTTAAATTGCCTTATTCCAGAACAGTAATGAAGGGAGCTTTGTCTACCCCTAAGCTAGATATGGGGGGACGGACGCTAAGGTTCATGTTCTGGTTTGTTACTTTTTATAGTTTCTGACTACCCCCTCTCCCTTTAGGTGCAGTTTGAATGTAGTGTATATCTATATGGTTAGAGACATGCAGTATCTCTGGTTAGAGACATGCAAGAATGCAGGTTGAATGAAGATTGTAGTGTTGCTCTAGTTCAGCTGTCTCCTTCCTGCTGTTGCGGTGCTGTTGAATGCAACTTGGATTCAGCAACACGTTGTCTCTTTCTGCTCTAGACCCTGGCATTCCATCTAGCTATGCAATATCAAGCAGGAGTTGCCTGGTCATTCTTCTAGATCCTTCTCCATAGTTTCCTGCTATGGTCTCACGATTACCGTGAAAAAGTGATGAGAATTAGTTGAAAATGGAATTAAGTGATGTTTCCATTCTGGAAGATGCTTCTGTGTGTGAGTTTTGTGTTTTTTTTAAAGAATATACCTCAATAAAACATTCTATCAGTAAATATTTTTGTTTACGTTTGTGACAATCGGCCTGTCGGACAGTCGGCCTGTCGGATAGTCGGACAGTCGGCCTGTCGGACAGTCGGCCTGTCGGACAGTCGGCCTGTCGGACAGTCAGCCTGTCGGACAGTCGGCCTGTCGGACAGTCAGCCTGTCGGACAGTCGGCCTGTCGGATAGTCGGACAGTCGGCCTGTCGGACAGTCAGCCTGTCGGACAGTCGGCCTGTCGGACAGTCGGCCTGTCGGACAATCGGCCTGTCGGACAGTCAGCCTGTCGGACAGTCAGCCTGTCGGACAGTCGGCCTATACTCCATTAACATCAACTGGGGTTCCTCCGACTTACGCCATTTTTATACAGAGATACCATAATGCCTGCTGAGATGGAAAACCACCTTATATACATGGTATCTACATTTTTCTGGTATCAATACTTCACTATTTTCAGACTCCCTTTTACTGTCACTGCTAAAATCCTTTACATGTAGCCAGGCTCTTTAGTTTGGAAAGAGTATGTTTAAAGAAAAAATTTTTGTGACTCATTGTGTGTGGGGGAAAAAAAGGTTTGAAAAGTTTTAAAATGTTAAACACATTTTCGAAAATACGTTCGCATTATTGATGATTACTTGATGACGGTATTGTGCTGTACTCTATCTAGGATGTGTGTACTGTTAAAATGCCGGTAGGCCAAATTTGGACCGAGCCGCCGAGGACATCCGTCCCTATGGTGAACCACGGAGAGTTACTGGTCCATCTACCACGACGTCCATTCAGGGCTAGCTCCGCGAACAGCAGTGACCCCCACTTCCGTGGCCTTACTTTCACCACGAAACTGGAAGGCGGAATTGCAGCAAACTTTTAACAGTTTTAAAAAGCTTTTACGGGCTGTCTAAAAGGAACCCATTTCGTCAGTCGTTTTACATTTTGTATGACTTAGGGTTTGTTGTACTGTAATTGCATGGTTGATCAATGAGCGTAGAGAAATTGGGAAAGTGGCCGGTCTCGTCATTTTAATATTATCCTATTGGTCCACAGGGTGGCGATCTACCGGAAACTGCAGAAAAGTAATTTGATGTAACTTCCGGCGGTGCACAATCGCATGCTTTCCGCCGCGTCTTTCACAAACGTGAACCATACGAAGAGACTTAGCGTCGTCGTTATTTAGCTGAATTAAAGAAATAAATCATGAGTAAAGCACATCCACCAGAGCTCAAAAAGTAAGATCCTGTTTTATGTTTAACTAGAATACATTTCTTTAAATATAGCTTAGAACTAAGGTTAAGATTCGCTAGCTATTTAAATTAGGAAACACGGCTAGCTGCATATTTAAAAGATTTAATAATGTTTGCTATACTGGCTCAATGGTGGTGAGTATGCCAAAACGCAAGGTAGAGCTTTAGTACTGTAGCAAACCAAACTGAGATCTGCCATAGTTTGTTTGGAACTAAGCTAGCTAGATAGCTAGCCGACGATGCTAACGTAGGAAACAAGGGAATCTAACGTGCCTATTTTCTAACCATTTGTTCATTCATTCAGGTTCATGGACAAGAAGCTTTCATGTGAGTATTCCAAAGATCATCTAGATTCTAGAAGATTTTGTATAGCGATTATATCCTAAGGTCACGAGTTTACATTCATTTCAGGTTCAGTTTAGAGTACAATGGTTAATACACAAACATGGCTCAACTCACCATTTCTTGTCTTGATTCCGACGGAAGTTCTTAGTTCCTATCTCATTTTGTTGAGCTTGGTTAAAAAATTTAAAAAAAAAAACATTTTTAAGCAAGAGCTTTGTGATGCACCATTGTTTCTTCGTGGTACAGCAGCATGTCACACATTGGTAGTCTATGTGCACCTGGTTACAGGTCATCAGGTGTAGGTGGTAGTGGATGTGCACCTGGTTACAGGTCATCAGGTGTAGGTGGTAGTGCATGAGCACCTGGTTACAGATGTGCACCTGGTTACAGGTCATCAGGTGTA
Organism: Plecoglossus altivelis; assembly: GCA_036571765.1. Classification (NCBI taxonomy): domain Eukaryota; kingdom Metazoa; phylum Chordata; class Actinopteri; order Osmeriformes; family Plecoglossidae; genus Plecoglossus; species Plecoglossus altivelis. The sequence continues at coordinate 245,611 of BROE01000021.1, read as the reverse complement.
GGTGGCAGTGGATGTGCACCTGGTTACAGGTCATCAGGTGCGGGTGGTAGTGCATGTGCACCTGGTTACAGATGTGCACCTGGTTACAGGTTATCAGGTGTAGGTGAGAGTGGATGTGCACCTGGTTACAGGTCATCAGGTATAGGTGGTAGTGGATGTGCATCTGGTTACAGGTTATCGGGTGTAGGTGGGAGTGGATGTGCACCTGGTCATCAGGTGTAGTTGGGAGTGGAGGTGCACCTGGTTACAGGTCATCAGGTATAGGTGTTTGTGGATGTGCACCTGGCAGCTAATCGTCTCACCCTCCTCCCCTCCACAGTGAAGCTGAATGGGGGCAGACATGTGCAGGGGATCCTGAGAGGATTCGACCCGTTCATGAACCTGGTGATGGATGATTGTCTGGAGATGGCCCCTGGGGGACAACAGAACGGCATTGGCATGGTGGTTAGTACCTCTCCCCCCCTCCCCTCTCTCCCCCCCTCCCCTCAGTACCTCTGCAACTCCCTAACATCTACTTTAGTTACTTTAGTTTTTAGTTTTTTTTACAGATTTTTTTTTCTTCTTTACGGATTCTTTGTTTGTGCGATAAGTGTTTAAGTGGTCATAGAATGCAAAACTGAGTTTACCGTATCATGGTTGAATAACATCAGTTCGATGGGTCAAATAAACATGCAGTGAACCACAGCTCTTTCCAATGCAAATCTCACAGTTGGACACTGTTGCTGTGAAATGGTCAGTTTCCAAAAAGTGTCTCCTCCGTTTTTTGGCTCTGGTCTGTCCCTTTGTCACGTCCCACTATTTACTATCAGACCACCATTAGACCTACTGAAAGACAAGAGTAGAAATATTTTAGTTACATGAGTGATATGTTTCACTATAGCTGTAGCCTACAGACTGTTGCTAATTAAATGCTACATTATGAAACTGACCACTCGTAAGAAGACTTTTCCAGCAACTGGTTTCTCAATATTAGATTCTTCCTCTGATTCAGTTTCAAGCAAAGTTCAACATCTAATGTCATCCATGGTATCTCCATTTTGGATGCTGTTAGCAATATTGCAGCTTTGTCTCGCTCGTTGTTAACCAACCAATCAGCACGCTGCTTTTCTAAATATTCATGAGCATACCATATAAGGGAGAGAACTGATCGTTTTCATTCTAGGTTTTTTTTCCAGGTTTGCATTAGGTAGCATAGAGCAGCACCCAGCCCAGTCAATGTTACATACCTTATTAAGAGACCTTAATGAACAGTTTGAAATACCCTTCTATGACCCCTTGAAGTGTGATGTGTGTCTAATCAAGATGTGTACAACTCTGCAGGTGATCAGTAATACCTTTTAACTTATATTAAAACCTTGTTGTTCCCGCAGGTGATCAGAGGCAACAGCATCATCATGCTTGAGGCTCTAGAGAGGGTGTGAGGATACCTCACCTGCTGGCCTGCAGTTTTCCCCCCTCTTCTCCCCCTCTTTTCTCCCCCTCTCTTCACCTCCTCTCCCCCTCTCTTCTCCTCCTCTCCTCCTCTCCCCCTCTCTTCTCCTCTCCCCCTCCTCTCATATTTCATTCTTAGGGAGGTTGTTTAATTCTCATGATAGTTCATAGTTTTTTATAAGAAGCTTTCTGTTTGGTTGTAATTTGTAATATGACGTGAATAAAGTTGAAAGTTGGTTTCTCACTTTTTCTCATCGCCCATCAATGCTTGAAGTGTTGCACACTGACAATAACCTCTCACTTAGAGATGTAGTGTATATTTCAGTCATTGTAATGTGCTTTTATCTGAAGCGTGATACAAGCAGTACATGCTGAAAGTTCAGCAGTAGATGGGTGGATAAACAGTCTATTTACCTGGAAGAACAACATGTCGATGCTACAGCCGAAGCAACGTCCTGTCACCGACCATGGTAGAAATGGTGACGTGAGTACACGCGACATATGTACGTTTTCGCGGACTATTAGTCATCTGTAGTCTTGGTAGTTATTGTGAGGTACAATATGCTGAGTTCTTGATCTTCAATGTTTTATTTTTGTGTAAATTATCCTGCCTGTAATGCAGGTAGAGTAAGCGCCCCCATTATCGTCCATTCAAACTCCATGACTGTCTTTTGCCGCCAAAGAAAGTGGTTGGATAGACGATAATGGGACCACCTGGCTAACTGTTATCATTTAAAAAATATAATTTCTAAGAATAGACCTGTGGAATTTAAAAACCGGAATGTGTGTATAGCGTTTTTAAAGTGGACGACAACGGGACCGTTTCGTTTATAAACACAGATTATGAACAATACTACAGACGATCCACCCGTTTTACCGAGTTTTTGAGGACTTTTATTTTGACAGTGTCTGCTGATGGCTTTCACGTCTTGCAGCTACGTATAGTCGGTCGCTACCATTGGTTTGACGGTATGTGGAAAGTAGGAATGTCGGAGGAGGTTGGAAAGGCGTTACAAGCGGTGGTGGACAGGGTCAACCAGGCAGCGGCACGCCGCCCTAAGGTAACTCCGAGTTTGCTCACACTTGGAACAATTCGTGCTTTGCTGTAGACCAGTGAAAATATGTCAATTTCAGAAGTCGTGCCTCTTACACGCGGCCGAGGATCAGTTATGTAAGGCAAGCGCCTCAACCTTTGCATCTAGACGGAGCCCAACATGATACGCTGCACGTTATATCAGCACCCTTACTCAACTTGGAACGGAGAGATTTTTTGCACCCCTTTTATTCACGTTGTTTTGCGAACACGCTTAGGCCATGCCCGGTGATCTACATCCGGTCATCACCGTATTGTTTTGATCAGCTGATAACACGTTGAAGGTGGCTTTACACCGGACTGGTCAGCGACCATGTATTAGTGTCAACAGAAAAACGATGTTCCTGTGCGCTCTATAACGTCTTGATGATCTGATAACATACTTTTCTACGTGGTAACCAACTCTGAAAGATGGGTCAACATAACATGACCTTTCATAGCTCTACCTTCGGTCCGCTGTGGGCGTTTAGTAGGATGTTAGCACCGATAGAGATGTGACCTAGATGCTATAACTAGTTCCTCCTCTCCCATCTATGTCTCCGTTTTGGACTAATCCTACACCTACCCCATGTGCTGCGTGCCTGTTTGTGTCTGTATCTGGTTCGTGTGTGTGCGTTTTGCCCTGTGTGCGTGTGTGCGTGTGCATGCGGTGTGTGTGTGTGTGTGTGTGTGCGTGTGACTGTATGTGTACATGCGGTGTGTGTGCATGCGGTGTGTGTGTGTGTGTGTCCAGACACTGCCAACAGTCACTCCTCGGCTGGTGGCCGTCAGTAAGACCAAACCTCCAGAGATGGTGATTGAAGCTTACCAACAGGGACAGCGCAACTTTGGAGAAAACTATGTGAGTCCCTCTTCTGTCCCGAGCAAACAGCCTCAAGGGTACAGTAAAGACAGACAAGTGTGTGACTGTGTGTGTTGGTGTGTGTGACTGTGTGTGTTTGTGTGTGTTGGTGTTTGTACTGTGTGTGTTGGTGTGTGTTTGTGTGTGATCTTGTTGTGTGTTGTTATGTGTGTGTTATGTGTGTGTGTTGGGTGTGTTTTTGGTGTGTTGTGTGTGACTGTGTGTGTGTTAGTGTGAGTGAGTGTGTGTGTGAGTGTTGGTTGCCTTTGTTTTGTGCGTGTTTTTGTGTTGTAGACTTTGTGCTGTTATTTGTGTTGGTGTGTGTAGTGTTGTGTGGTGTTGTGTGGTGTGACTTTGGTGGTGTGGTTGGTGTGTGTGGTAGTTAAGCTGGTGAGTTCTGTCCATTTTCAGGTAATACGAGGCTGGTGGAGAAAAGCTTCTGATTATGTTCAGTGTGTTTGATCAGTGGTTGATTGTGAGAATCAGTGTGAGTTGATTAGCATGTGTGATGAGGTATCTAGGTGAGTTAACGGTGTGATGTGTAGATCTTAGTGTGGGTTTATATCAGTGTGATTGAGATCATGTGTGTTTATATGCGTGTGATGAGAATCAGTGGGTTTTATTCAGTGTGATGAGATCAGGTGAGTTATACAGTGTGAGATCAGGTGAGTTATACAGTGTGAGATCAGATGAGTTATACAGTGTGATGAGATCAGATGGGTTCTTCAGTGGGATGAGATCAGGTGAGTTATACAGTGTGAGATCAGGTGAGTTATACAGTGTGATGAGATCAGGTGAGTTCTACAGTGTGAGATCAGGTGGGTTCTTCAGTGTGATGAGATCAGGTGAGTTATACAGTGTGAGATCAGGTGAGTTATACAGTGTGATGAGATCAGGTGAGTTATACAGTGTGAGATCAGGTGGGTTCTTCAGTGTGATGAGATCAGGTGGGTTATACAGTGTGAGATCAGGTGAGTTATACAGTGTGATGAGATCAGGTGAGTTCTACAGTGTGAGATCAGGTGGGTTCTTCAGTGTGATGAGATCAGATGGGTTCTACAGTGTGAGATCAGATGGGTTCTTCAGTGTGATGAGATCAGATGGGTTCTACAGTGTGAGATCAGATGGGTTCTTCAGTGTGATGAGATCAGGTGGGTTATACAGTGTGAGATCAGATGGGTTCTACAGTGTGATGAGATCAGATGGGTTCTACAGTGTGATGAGATCAGATGGGTTCTACAGTGTGAGATCAGATGGGTTCTTCAGTGTGAGATCAGATGGGTTCTTCAGTGTGAGATCAGATGGGTTTTACAGTGTGATGAGATCAGATTGGTTCTACAGTGTGATGTAGATCAGATTGGGCGTTCTTACAGTGTGGATGAGATCAGATGGGTTTTTTCAGTGTGATGAGTCAGATGGTGTTCTACAGGTGATTAGGATGAGATGGGTTCTACAGTGTGAGATCAGGTGGGTTCTTCAGTGTGATGAGATCAGGTGGGTTATACAGTGTGAGATCAGATGGGTTCTACAGTGTGATGAGATCAGGTGGGTTATACAGTGTGAGATCAGGTGAGTTCTTCAGTGTGATGAGATCAGGTGAGTTATACAGTGTGAGATCAGGTGAGTTATACAGTGTGATGAGATCAGGTGAGTTATACAGTGTGAGATCAGGTGAGTTATACAGTGTGATGAGATCAGGTGAGTTATACAGTGTGAGATCAGATGGGTTCTACAGTGTGAGATCAGATGGGTTCTACAGTGTGAGATCAGATGGGTTCTTCAGTGTGATGAGATCAGATGGGTTCTTCAGTGTGATGAGATCAGATGGGTTCTACAGTGTGATGAGATCAGATGGGTTCTACAGTGTGAGATCAGATGGGTTCTACAGTGTGAGATCAGATGGGTTCTACAGTGTGAGATCAGATGGGTTCTTCAGTGTGATGAGATCAGATGGGTTCTACAGTGTGATGAGATCAGATGGGTTCTACAGTGTGAGATCAGATGGGTTCTACAGTGTGATGAGATCAGATGGGTTCTACAGTGTGATGAGATCAGATGGGTTCTACAGTGTGATGAGATCAGATGGGTTCTTCAGTGTGAGATCAGATGGGTTCTACAGTGTGATGAGATCAGATGGGTTCTACAGTGTGATGAGATCAGATGGGTTCTTCAGTGTGATGAGATCAGATGGGTTCTACAGTGTGATGAGATCAGGTGGGTTCTACAGTTTGATGAGATCAGATGGGTTCTTCAGTGTGATGAGATCAGATGGGTTCTACAGTGTGATGAGATCAGGTGGGTTCTACAGTGTGATGAGATCAGATGGGTTCTACAGTGTGAGATCAGATGGGTTCTTCAGTGTGATGAGATCAGATGGGTTCTACAGTTTGATGAGATCAGATGGGTTCTTCAGTGTGAGATCAGATGGGTTCTACAGTGTGAGATCAGATGGGTTCTACAGTGTGATGAGATCAGATGGGTTCTACAGTGTGATGAGATCAGATGGGTTCTTCAGTGTGATGAGATCAGATGGGTTCTACAGTGTGATGAGATCAGGTGGGTTCTACAGTGTGATGAGATCAGATGGGTTCTACAGTGTGATGAGATCAGATGGGTTCTACAGTGTGATGAGATCAGATGGGTTCTACAGTGTGAGATCAGATGGGTTCTACAGTGTGATGAGATCAGATGGGTTCTACAGTGTGATGAGATCAGGGTGCAGGTCAAGGGTCAGCTGTGTGTATGTTGATGTGGTGTCCTGGAGTGAGATGACATGCACTTTTCTCATTTTCAGATCTTAGAGTCGTGCCCAGAAATTAAGTGGCATTTTATCGGACATTTACAGAAGAATAATGTCAACAAACTGCTGGGTGAGTTACAGCCACTGTGGGTCTGTAGTTAGAGAACCTACCTCACCCAGAACCTACCTCACCCCTCCCAGAACCTACCTCACCCAGAACCTACCTCACCCAGAACCTACCTCACCCCCAGGTGTTCCTAACCTGCCCCCCCCCCCCCCCAGGTGTTCCCTAACTGCCCCCCCAGGTGTACCTAATCTGTTCATGGTGGAGACGGTCGACTCTGCCCGGCTAGCAGACAGGGTGAACAGCTCGTGGCTGCGGCTCAGAACAGGAAGCAGCACTCTCAACATCATGGTGCAGATCAACACCAGCGGGGAAGACAGTTAGTACACACCCACACACACACAAACAAACACACCAGCAGGGAAGACAGTTAGTACACACACACACACACACAAACACACACACCAGCGGGGAAGACAGTTAGTGCTGCTCTTACAAACACCACACACAAACACCACAACCAGCTGGGAAGACGGTTAGTGCTGCCTTCTCTCTCTACACACACACCACCACACACGCACACACACCACACAACCACAGGGTAGGCAGTTCTGCCTCTCTCTCTTACACCCCCACCAGATTAGGCCATACTAACCAGTGCTGTTCACAGGTAAGCATGGGCTCCCTCCAGAGCAAACACCTGACACAGTGAGACACGTCTTGACCCGCTGCTCTGGGCTCCACTTCTCTGGCCTCATGACCATCGGTCGCTATGGATACGACCTCACGCAGGGGCCCAACCCAGACTTCCAGGTAGGATGTCATGTTGACCCCTGGCCAGGTGAACCCTAACCCTGGCCAGGTGAACTGTAATGCAGGACTATGAAATAGCAGGTACAGGACTGGCCAGGTGAACTGTAATGCAGGACTATGAAATAGTATGTGGTACAGGACTGAGATAATACAGGACTGTTATTTAGTACACAGTACTGGACTATCATATAGTACTTTGTGCTATGATATAGACTATGCAATAGTATGGTGTACAGAGGCATAATTATAGTGGTACAGGGCAATCAGGCCCATAGTACAGGACTATAATGTAACCACATCCTGTCTGTTCATGTAGATGCTGTTGAGTCAGAGACAGGAAGTGTGCAACAGTCTAAATCTTCCCCTGGAGAAAGTGGAGCTCAGCATGGGGATGTCCACAGACTTTGAGCACGCGGTGAGTTTCCTCAGAATCTACCTGAGTTACAGAGTTACAGTGGACTCTACCTGAGTTACACTGGACTCTACCTGAGTTACACTGGACTCTACCTGAGTTACACTGGACTCTACCTGAGTTACACTGGACTCTACCTGAGTTACAGTGTTACACTGGACTCTACCTGAGTTACAGAGTTACACTGGACTCTACCTGAGTTACACTGGACTCTACCTGAGTTACAGTGTTACACTGGACTCTACCTGAGTTACAGTGGACTCTACCTGAGTTACAATGGACTCTACCTGAGTTACAGTGTTACACTGGACTCTACCTGAGTTACAGCGTTACAGTTGACTGCAAGATTAGCTACTTTTTGATGTATTGATGTTATACAGTTGTTTGTAATCCTTTGTAAATCTCTATAAAATATGTAATTATAAACTGTGTGATAATTTAGTTTTAGGATTGTTTTAGCAGTGACATTTAGCTACTGTTATCTTTAGGTCATTTGGGGTTTGTTGCTTTGTGTTGATTCACAGCTGATTGTGTTGTTTTTGTGTCCTATCAAGCTTGATATATTTAACACTTAATCAGGGAGTGTTCACCCCTCCCAGAACCTACCTCACCCAGAACCTACCTCACCCAGAACCTACCTCACCCCCAGGTGTTCCTAACCTTGCCCCCCCCCCTCCCCCAGGTGTTTCCTAACCTGGCCCCCCCTCCCCCCCCAGGTGTACCTAATCTGTTCATGGTGGAGACGGTCGACTCTGCCCGGCTAGCAGACAGGGTGAACAGCTCGTGGCTGCGGCTCAGAACAGGAAGCAGCACTCTCAACATCATGGTGCAGATCAACACCAGCGGGGAAGACAGTTAGTACACACACACACACACACAAACAAACACAACCAGCAGGGAAACGGTAGTACACACACACACACACACAAACACACACACCAGCGGGGAAGACAGTTAGTGCTGCCTCTTACAAACACACACACACAAACACACACACCAGCTGGGAAGACGGTTAGTGCTGCCTCTCTCTCTTACCACCACACACACACACACACACAAACACACACACACCAGCAGGGTAGGCAGTTCTGCCTCTCTCTCTTACACCCCCACCAGATTAGGCCATACTAACCAGTGCTGTTCTCAGGTAAGCATGGGCTCCCTCCAGAGCAAACACCTGACACAGTGAGACACGTCTTGACCCGCTGCTCTGGGCTCCACTTCTCTGGCCTCATGACCATCGGTCGCTATGGATACGACCTCACGCAGGGGCCCAACCCAGACTTCCAGGTAGGATGTCATGTTGACCCCTGGCCAGGTGAACCCTAACCCTGGCCAGGTGAACTGTAATGCAGGACTATGAAATAGCAGGTACAGGACTGGCCAGGTGAACTGTAATGCAGGACTATGAAATAGTATGTGGTACAGGACTGAGATAATACAGGACTGTTATTTAGTACACAGTACTGGACTATCATATAGTACTTGGCGCTATGATATAGCTATGCAATAGTATGGTGTACAGAGGCATAATTATAGTGGTACAGGGCAATCAGGCCCATAGTACAGGACTATAATGTAACCACATCCTGTCTGTTCATGTAGATGCTGTTGAGTCAGAGACAGGAAGTGTGCAACAGTCTAAATCTTCCCCTGGAGAAAGTGGAGCTCAGCATGGGGATGTCCACAGACTTTGAGCACGCGGTGAGTTTCCTCAGAATCTACCTGAGTTACAGAGTTACACTGGACTCTACCTGAGTTACACTGGACTCTACCTGAGTTACACTGGACTCTACCTGAGTTACACTGGACTCTACCTGAGTTATAGAGTTACACTGGACTCTACCTGAGTTACACTGGACTCTACCTGAGTTACAGTGTTACACTGGACTCTACCTGAGTTACACTGGACTCTACCTGAGTTACACTGGACTCTACCTGAGTTACAGTGTTACACTGGACTCTACCTGAGTTACAGTGGACTCTACCTGAGTTACACTGGACTCTACCTGAGTTACAGTGTTACACTGGACTCTACCTGAGTTACAGCGTTACAGTTGACTGCAAGATTAGCTACTTTTTGATGTATTGATGTTATACAGTTGTTTGTAATCCTTTGTAAATCTCTATAAAATATGTAATTATCAACTGTGTGATAATTTAGTTTTAGGATTGTTTTAGCAGTGACATTTAGCTACTGTTATCTTTAGGTCATTTGGGGTTTGGTGCTTTGTGTTGATTCACAGCTGATTGTGTTGTTTTTGTGTCCTATCAAGCTTGATATATTTAACACTTAATCAGGGAGTGTCTGTTAAACCAGTAAGCGTCTGAATCAGGACGTGCTGTCAGGTTTGAACCCAGGTTTTAAACCCAGGTTTTGAACCCAGGTTTGAACCTAGCTTTTGAACCCAAGTTTGAACCCAGGTTTTAAACCCAGGTTTGAACCCAGATTTTTACCCTAACTCCTGTGCTGCAGATTGAGGTGGGGGCCACCAACGTGCGTGTGGGAAGCACCATCTTTGGTAATCGGGAGTACCCCAGCACACCCAGCCCAGAGAGGAGGCCCAAGCCTCTAACAGACGAGGCTACTCAGAAACTGGAGAGTCTGACAGTGACCGGGAAGTGACCCTCTCTTCCCTTCTCCTTCCTCCTTCCTTCCTTCCTTCCTTCCTTCCTTCCTTCCTTCCCTCCTTCAATCCCTCCCTCCCTCCTTCAATCCCTCCTTCCCTCCCTCCCTCCCTCCCCCTTTTCTGGTCCTCCTCCCTCCTATACAGACTAACCCTCACAGTGACTGGTCCTGAGTAATTACATCATGACTAATGTTACAATGACAACAAGCGGCTTGGGACAGCAAATCTATACTTTATGTCTTACAATATTTTTTTTCTTCCATTCAAATTTATTTCTAGATTTCCCCTTCTTAAACTTAGATCAGACAGCCAGTATACAAATGTCCTCCTTTTAAAGCAGCATCACTAACATCACTAACTTGCCAACACTTTAGCTACTTGGAACAGACTTATTTAAAGCTGAGTAGGTTTGGTTTAAAGTGCATCTCTTATTCTGTGCCATCAGCTCCCTCAACTCATGTTTTCTGGATGTTGAAATATTGAGTGAAATTTGCTCATGATATTTTATTTTAGATGTGATATTTTGTATCCTACCTCTTCCTTTGAAATCTTGTCCTGTCCCCTGAGAGGGAATCCTACCTGGTTTGATGTCAACTAATTTCTGGTCAAATTTAATTTAATAAAACTTTTTTTCTCCCTTTACTATGTTGTACAGTAATCTGAAACTGTTTTGTATGGTGCAAGATTATATTCTTGATACGTGTGTATATATCATCACAAGAGATCAGTGTGAATAGATTAGCCTTTTTATTTTGTGGTGTTTTGATGTGATGTCTTGAGGTGGTGATGATTAAAAGGAGGTTTCTGTTTTAGAAGGTAACATACCTCCGTCTAAAGTGACCACTGTAACCACACTGTGAGAAGGGATCATAACTGCATCTAGTCATGCTGGATGAAGCCTACAGTCAGTTGGGATGAAAAGATTTAAACTGAAATGAAGGTGTCCCACACAGCCACTAAACACTGAGAATAAAGGAGGCTTCCAGCTGATGTCTGCTTTGGTCCTGAAGGTGGTTAGGGTCAGGTCATCACAGCTGAGCTGGGAGGGTTAGGGTCAGGTTAGCTGAGCTGGGAGGGTTAGGGTCAGGTTATCACAGCTGAGCTGGGAGGGTTAGGGTCAGGTCATCACCAGCTGAGCTGGGAGGGTTAGGGTCAGGTTAGCTGAGCTGGGAGGGTGTAGGGTCGGTCACACAGCTGAGCTGGAGGGTTAGGGCAGGAGCTGAGCTGGAAGGGTTAGGGTCGGTAAAGCAGCTGGGAGGATTGGTCAAGGTCATATCAGCTTGAGCTGGGAGGTTAGGGTCCAGGTAGCTGAGCGGAGGGTTAGGGTCAGGTCATCACAGCTGAGCTGGGAGGGTTAGGGTCAGGTTAGCTGAGCTGGGAGGGTTAGGGTCAGGTCATCACAGCTGAGCTGGGAGGGTTAGGGTCAGTTCATCACAGCTGAGCTGGGAGGGTTAGGGTCAGGTTAGCTGAGCTGGGAGGGTTAGGGTCCGGTTATCTAAGCTGGGAGGGTTAGGGTCAGGTCATCACAGCTGAGCTGGGAGCCAGGGTCATGGTTGGGTTAGGATGAAAGTCAGGGTAGGATTGAGGAATGAGTCAGGAGCAAAAAGTGCCAGAATGATTTTCTGTTTTATTGAGGACATGAAAATCCAACACAATTAAAGAAAGTCTAAGAAACAAATCACACATAACATGTTTACAATTCACAGTGAAACAAATGAGTAATAAATAGCTCAGGTTTGTCCAATTATCATATTCCACAACCCAATTATGGACCAGGGGAGTGTCCACCTTCTCATGCTAACTAGCATCCAACTGTACTTCATGCTAACTAGCATCCAACTGTCCTTCATGCTAACTAGAATCTAACCCAACTTCATGCTAATTGGCAGCTAACTCTACCCTGTAAAAACTAGCACCTAATCCTATCTCCTGCCAACTAGCAGCTAACCTCACCTAGCTATCATCTAACCCTACTTCATGCTAGCTAGCGTCCAACCCTTGTCTGTGCCATGCGTCCTGTGTGTTGCTTCTATGCTAGACGGTTCTGCAGTAGGATGAAGCGTTCGGTTAGAGCCAGGTGACTGGGATGAGAAGTAGCAGGACTGTTAGCCACACACCAGTGCATGGTCATTGAAGCGAGTCCAGAAGGATCAGAAAGCGATCAAGGCATCATGCGAAATGTACTTGTAATGCCGATGGATGAGTGTGTGTGTGTCTATGTGGCAGTGGTATTCCATCTATGCCATCATGAACACAAACATGCCATTGCAAAGTCTCTTTACTAGTACACACACAGGCAACTACATCAACATTAAAACGACCAAACGTGAAAAATGATGAGATAATAAACATCCTGGTGATTATCTGTAAATGGTCTGAAGGTTCCTAAGGTTCCTTAGGCATTCCTGACAGCCAAGGCAGGTATGATCAATCTACTGTGTGTGTGGGGGGGGGTGTCTGTCTGTGTCTGTGGTGGGCTGGGGTTAGGGTGTGTCTGTGGTGGGCTGGGGTTAGGGTGTGTCTGGTGGGCTGGGGTTAGGGTCTGTCTGGTGACTGGTTAGAGGTCTAGGTCAAATAGTAGCAATGTGTCGGCTGGAGCAGCTTAGGGTAGTGTACTCGTGGTGGGCTGGGGTGGCATGAGGGTAGGCAGCTAAGCTAGTACGCGGTGGGCTGGGTTAGCGGCTGCTGTGGTGGGCTGGGGTTGAGGGTCTGCTGTGGTGGGCTGGGTAGGGTGTGTTGGGTGGGGCTGGGGTAAGGGTGTGCTGTGGGGCTGGGTTAGGGTTGTCTATGGGGGCTGGGTAGGGTGTGTTCTGGTGGCGGGGTAGGGTTGTGTCCTGGTGGGCTGGTTAGGTGTGGTGGCTGGGGTTAAGGGTGTGGGCTGGGGTTAGGGTGGTGTGGACTGGGTTAGGGTGTGTTGGTTGGCTGGGGTTAGGTCTGTCTTGTTGGGGGGTGGGGTTAGGTGTTCTGTGTGTGTGTGGGGTTAGGGTGTGTCTGGTGGGCTGGGGTTAGGGTGTGTCTGTGGTGGGCTGGGGTTAGGGTGTGTCTGTGGTGGGCTGGGGTTAGGGTGTGTCTGTGGTAGGCTGGGGTTAGGGTTGTTGTTGGCTCATCTCAGGGTCTGACTGTGTCTGTCTTTACACCAGCTTCTTGGCTTCGAAGAAGCTCTTGAGATGTTTGAGCTGCCAGATCCCAGTGATGATGAGGATGAGCGTTTGGGCGATGGACCACCACAGCACACGCTGGTTGGTGCTCTCACTGGTCATACGGAAGCGCTCTTCACGGTACTGCAGGGCACAGACTCGTTAGAACACCACGCTTGTAAAAACATAGCCCTCGTTAGAACACTACCTTCGTTAAAACACGACCTTCGTTAGAACACCACCCTCTTTAGAACACCACCCTCGTTACATCATGACACTCGTTAGAACACGACCCTTGTTACATCATGACACTCGTTAGAACACGACCCTCTTTAGAACACCACCCTCGTTAGAACACCACCCTCTTTAGAACACCACCCTCTTTAGAACACCACCCTCGTTAGAACACCACCCTCGTTACATCATGATGCTCATTAGAACACCACCCTCGTTAGAACACCACCCTCGTTACATCATGACACTCGTTAGAACACGACCCTCGTTAGAACACGACCCACCCGCTGGTAGTTCTGCTCCTTCTGGATCTGCTCGGCTTGGTCAAGCAGCTGTCTGGCCCGCAGCTGCAGTTCTGTCAGCTTGTCCTTGGCAGCGATCTCTGGGTAGTTGTTAGTGTGCTCACCCACCTGCACCTCCAGGTGTACCCTCTACAACACACACACGTTACACAACACCACCCCTCTACAACACACACACGTTACACAACAACACCCCTCTACAACACACACACGTTACACAACACCACCCCTCTACAACACACACACGTTACACAAATAAAACACCCCTCTTCAACACACACACGTTACACAACAACAACACCCCTCTACAACACACACACGTTACACAAATACAACACCCCTCTACAACACACACACACGTTACACAAATACAACACCCCTCTACAACACACACACGTTACACAACAACAACACCCCTCGACAACACACACACGTTACACAAATACAACACCCCTCTACAACACACACACGTTACACAACAACAACACCCCTCTACAACACACACACGTTACACAACAACAACACCCCTCTACAACACACACACGTTACACAAATAAAACACCTGTCTACAACACACACACGTTACACAAAAACAACACCCCTCTACAACACACACACACGTTACACAAAAACAACACCCCTCTACAACACACACACACGTTACACAAAAACAACACCCCTCTACAACACACACGTTACACAACAACAATCCTCTAGAATATATTATACAACAATCCTATGAGACATGGGTCACACACTCACAATGTTACACTACAACAACTTTCTGGGACAAACGCTCCTGAAACATCTACGGTTTAGAGAAACAGGAACACAGGTACCAGTTTGCCGCCAGCAAAGAGCGCCATCTTGGTGGAGTTGGAGTGGAGACAGATCTGGTGCTCCCCTGGGGTGTGGGAGGTGAAGGTAAACCGACCATCTGAACCATACTGACGGGACAGGATGATCTGGAGGGGGGAGAGAGAGAGTGGGGGAGAGAGAAAGAGAGGGAAGGACAGAAAAAGAGAGAGGCAGACAAATTGTGAGAGAATAGGGGTGAGAGAGAGTGGGGGGGAGAGAACGTGGGGTGAGAGAACGTGGGGGAGAGAGAAGTGTGGGGGAGAGAGTGGGGGGTGATGAGAGTTGTGGGGGGGAGAGAGAGTAATGGGGGAGATGAAGAGTGTGGGGGTGGGGAGAGAGTGTGGGGGAGAAGAGAGTGTGGGGGGAGGAGAGAGTGTGGGGGGAGAGAGAGTGGGGGGGAGAGAGAGTTTGGGAGACAGTGTTGGGAGAGAGAGTGTGGGGTGAGAGAGAGTGTGGGTGCGAGAGAGAGTTGTGGGGAGAGAGAGAGAATTGGGGTGGAGAGGAGAGTGGGGGGGGGGAGAGAACGTGGGGGAGAGAGAGTGTGGGGGGGAGAGGCAGAGTGTGAGGGGACAGAGAGAGTGTGGGAGAGGGGGGGAGAGAGAGTGGGGGGAGAGCAGTGTGGGGGGGAGAGAGAGTGTGGGGGCGGGCAGAGGAGAGTGTGGGGGAGAGAGTGTGGGGGAGAGAGTGTGAGGGAGTGTGGGAGAGAGAATGGAGGGGAAAGAGTGTGGGAGAGAGAGTGGAGGGGAGTGGTGGAGGAGAAGTAAGGGGAGGGCTGATGGAGTCGTGGAGGGTGTGAGGGAGAGAGTGTGGAAGGGAGTGTGTGGAGGGTTGTGGATGGGGGAGAGAGTGGTGAGGGAGAGAGTGCTGAGGGTAGTGTGGGAGAGAGAATTGGGGGAGGGAGGTGTGGGAGGGAGAGGAGTGTGAGGGGAGAGATGTGAGGGAGAGGGTAGAAAGGAGAGGGAAGGGGAG
>BROE01000021.1:213266-229787 GCA_036571765.1 Plecoglossus altivelis | reverse complement strand
GGAGAGATAGAGTGTGGGGGAGAGAGAGTGTGGGGGGAGAGAGAGACTAAGAGAAAGACAGAAAGAGAAAAAGAAAGAGAGAGAGAGTGTGAGGGAGTGTGGGAGAGAGAATGGAGGAAGGTTGGGAGGTGTGGAGGTGTGTGGGAGAGGAATGGAGGGGTGAGGGTGTGACGAGGATTGTGAGGAGGGTGTGGGTGTGTGGCGTAGGGTGTGGAGGGATGTGAGAGTGTGAGGAGAGAGCTGTGAGGAGTGTGGAGAGAGAATGAGGAGTGGTTGGAGGGGATGAGAGTGTAGGGTGAAGAGGTGTGAGGGTTGAGGTAGAAGGAGAAAGAAGGGGATGTAACACATTAACGTTAAAACATTCTACAACAGCTGTTCATGCTTGACTTGATCTGAGAGATGATAAGACGGTGCAGGAAGGACCCACACATGCTGATGTAAAAAACATTTTCTCTCCCGTAATTCCCCTACCTTAGTGTCCGGATCCTTGATCTCCACGTGCATCCCGAGACCAGGGGTGGCGGGAAGAAACGAGCCGGTCTGCTTATCCCACAACTGAGTCCGATATTTCCCTAGAAATAATTTTGGATCCCAGAATATCATATAACTTCACTTTTTTTAAAGGAGGGTTCATATCGTTTCTAGGTTATATAGATTCGACAGCACACATTCCATGAAAATAGTTTCATGAAGCTTCTAATTGTGTTATTATTATTTGTATCAAAACAAGAAACATTTCAGGAAGTTACAGGATTGCACCTGCGGGACTCAGAAAGATGCGTGCGGCGTCACGAGCGAGCTGGAGACAGAGGGTTAGCATAGCCTAGCATCACAGTACGACACAATAAACGTACCTATAACCATTGTTTCATCTGGAATTTCTTCTATGAAACATTTCTTTTCTGTCTCTCCTATGTGAAAATAGAGAGCGTAACTTGAGGGAAGCCACGCCATTAACGTGATAAATGCAGAGGCACACACAGAGAGCATCATGATGAATATACTGGCTGATCTGTACTCCAGTCACCGAAGCGTTACTTCTGAATGCGTCACGGCATTTCAACAGAAGGATCCATGAGAGGGAGAGCTAATCAAAACATCAGGTATTAGCATCAGCAAAACCTTTATTTTGAAAGGGAGCCACACAGGAAGTGGCTTTGCAAAACTCCCATAATGCATTTCACTGGTGCCATTTTCGTGTGGTTGTTGTGATGCGATCTCTGGCCCGCAGTCTACCTTAACAATTTCAGAGTTAGTTTACCTGCGGTCACACGGAGTGTTTGTGCGACATATTCTGTTTTATTGTAATATCGGTGTGTTGCGCCGCAAGTCTCCAACATGGCGCAGTACAAAGGTGCCGCTAGCGAGGCTGGGAGAGCCATGCAGCTGATGAAAAAGCGAGAACAACAACGAGAACAACTGGAGCAGCTTAAACAGAAAATAGCTGAGGTACTTTTATTAACGGACATTTGTTAACGGACATCTGCACGTTACTGTATCCAGTAACGTACAAATGTCCCTACGCCTACCCAGCCATTCCAGGATATGCAGGTAAGTTATCCTGTTGGCTAATGCGATGCGCTCCTTGTCTCCAGGACAACATGGTTAAGTCTAATATCGACAAGAAGTTCTCAGCCCACTACGATGCCGTAGAGGCCGAACTGAAGTCCAGCACCGTGGGTGAGTAAGATATACCCTGCATCAATGGGATGGGTACAGCTCAGTGGTAGAACATGGGGATGGGTACAGCTCAGTGGTAGAACATGGGGATGGGTACAGCTGAGTGGTGCAGGGTTATTGTTGGAGGACAGATACATGTGACTTGTGTGTCCTCAGGTCTGGTCACCCTGAATGATATGAAGGCCAAACAGGAAGCCCTGGTGAAGGAGAGGGAGAAGCAGCTGGCTAAGAAGGAGCAGTCTAAAGAGCTACAACTGTGAGTCTTACTGCACTGCTAGCTATGTCTGTCTGCCTGTCTGACTGAGGACCTGTCTCTGTATGTAAGGCTGTGTACCTTAATGTGCGTGTGTGCGTGTGCGTGTGTGCGCGCGTGTGTGCGTGTGTGTGTGCGCGCGCGTGTGTGTGTGTAGGAAGCTTGAGAAACAGAAGGAGAGGAAGAGGAAGGAGGAGCAGAAGAGGAAGATTGCCAGTTTATCCTTTAACCCTGACGAGGAGGAGGATGATGAAGAGGAGGAGGAGGAAGAAGAGGAAGAAGAAGAGGAGGAGGAGGAAGAGGAGTTCTGTGAGTGTCACAGTTTTTACGTTATCAATAGGATGTTATCAAAATGTCATTATTATGATGTTATCAATAGGATGTTATCAAAATGTCATTATTATGATGTTATCAATATGATGTTATCAATATGTCATTATTATGATGTTATCAATATGTCATCATTATGATGTTATCAATAGGGTGTTATCAATAGGGTGTTATCAATAGGATAGGATGACGTATTATCCCTGTCCTCCATTAATGTATGAATAACAGATTATATCTGTGTATAGTATAACACATTATACCTGTTCTCCATAGGTGTATAGTATAACACATTATACCTGTTCTCCATAGGTGTATAGTATAACACATTATACCTGTTCTCCATAGGTGTATAGTGTAACAGATTACACCTGTTCTCTATAGGTGTATAGTGTAACAGATTACACCTGTTCTCTATAGGTGTATAGTATAACAGATTATACCTGTTCTCCATAGGTGTATAGTGTAACAGATTACACCTGTTCTCTATAGGTGTATAGTGTAACAGATTACACCTGTTCTCTATAGGTGTATAGTGTAACAGATTACACCTGTTCTCTATAGGTGTATAGTATAACAGATTACACCTGTTCTCTATAGGTGTATAGTGTAACAGATTACACCTGTTCTCTATAGGTGTATAGTGTAACAGATTACACCTGTTCTCTATAGGTGTATAGTGTAACAGATTACACCTGTTCTCTGTAGGTGTATAGTGTAACAGATTACACCTGTTCTCTGTAGGTGTATAGTGTAACAGATTACACCTGTTCTCTGTAGGTGTATAGTGTAACAGATTACACCTGTTCTCTGTAGGTGTATAGTGTAACAGATTACACCTGTTCTCTGTAGGTGTATAGTGTAACAGATTACACCTGTTCTCTGTAGGTGTATAGTGTAACAGATTACACCTGTTCTCTATAGGTGTATAGTGTAACAGATTACACCTGTTCTCTATAGGTGTATAGTGTAACAGATTACACCTGTTCTCTATAGGTGTATAGTGTAACAGATAACACCTGTTCTCTATAGGTGTATAGTGTAACTTGCAGTACTTTGTGTCTGCTTCTAGATTTCCCAGTAAAGAAGAGAAAGTTGGGTAAGAACCCTGATGTGGATACCAGCTTCCTGCCTGATCGTGACCGAGAGGTGAGGATGACTGATGGTGTACTGGGACAGATCTGATGGTTTACTGGGACAGATCTGATGGTTTACTGGGACAGATCTGATGGTTTACTGGGACAGATCTGATGGTTTACTGGGACAGATCTGATGGTTTACTGGGACAGATCTGACTGATGCACCGTGTAGAACTCACAAATGATCGGTACCTGAATGTTTTGATCCCAGGAGGAGGAGAACCGTCTGAGGGAGGAGTTGAGGCAAGAGTGGGAAAGGAAGCAGGAGAAGATCAAAGGTGAGTCACACACACACACACTCCCACACACACTACCACACATCTATTCTCAGCACCAACCACCCACACAATCTAGACACAAGATGCACTCGACCATACTCTCTTGACTCATGACCTCCGAAGAATCAATTCTAACACACAGACACAATCACGCTCACACACACGTCACAGCACCAACCCACAAACACACTTAGACACGTCGTGCTACACAACAAACACAACACACACTTAGACACAGTCATGGCTCAAACACCCACCAACACCACACACACACACACACACACACACACATTGAGTCTTTGTTAGTAAGATGTGTTGTTCATCTGCATGTGACTCCTCCCAGGTGAGGAGATTGAGATCACGTTCAGCTACTGGGATGGATCTGGACACCGGAAGACAGTCAAGGTAGGCTGGTCCTGCTGGTACTGGGAGGATGGTGGTACTGGTGCTGGGAGGATGCTGGTGCTGGGAGCATGGTGGTACTGGGAGGATGGTGGTACTGGTGCTGGGAGGATGCTGGTACTGGGAGCATGGTGGTACTGGGAGGATGGTGGTGCTGGTGCTGGGAGGATGCTGGTGCTGGGAGGATGGTGGTACTGGTGCTGGGAGGATGGTGGTACTGGTGCTGGGAGGATGGTGGTACTGGTGCTGGGAGGATGGTGTTGCTGGGAGGATGCTGGTGCTGGGAGGATGCTGGTACTGGTGGAGCTAGCTCGATGATATTTGTGTGTGTGTGTCACTACAGATGAAGAAAGGTAACACCATCCAGCAGTTCCTGCAGAAAGCTCTGGAAGTTCTTAGAAAGGACTTCAGTGAGCTCAGGTGAGGAGGAGAAGGGGGGTAGGGTGGGGGGGTAGAGGGGAACCTTTTGAATGCTTCTTGATTTTGCCTCAGCTGACTCAAACCCTGACTCTGACTCCTGACTTTAAACCCTGACTCTAAACTGACACCTGACTCTAAACTATGACTCCTGACTCTAAGCCCTGTCTCTAAACTCTGACTCTCTCTGCAGGGCAGCTGGTGTTGAGCAGTTGATGTACATTAAGGAAGATTTGATCATTCCTCATGTGAGTTCTGACACACACAACCTCCAAGTAGACTGAACATATTATACTGCCTAACAAAGAGGAAGCTATGTATAGGATCTACTATAGAGGATAGTGCTTCTATAATATTATTGATGTTCTCTTCCAGCACCACAGCTTCTATGACTTCATTGTAACTAAAGCCAGAGGAAAATCAGGTGAGTCCTAACAGGCCCACCCAGACAGGCCAGGTGGGCGTACCCATGCCAGAAGCCCTGTGCACCTCAGCCCTAGAGGACATCTCTTTGATTGGCTCCCTACTCTTCAAGAAATATTTACTTGTCTCCCAAAACTAACTGAAAATATAAATGCCAAATGATGCCTGGTGGGTTAGTGTGGTTCATGGTGTGTGTGTGTGGTTCCTGGTGTGTGTTTGTGTGGTTCCTGGTGTGTTTTTGTGTGGTTCCTGGTGTGTGTTTGTGTGGTTCCTGGTGTGTGTGTGTGTGTTTGTGTGGTTCCTGGTGTGTGTGTAGTTCCTGGTGTGTGTGTGTTTGTGTGGTGCCTGGTGTGTGTGTGACTGTAGTGTGTGTGTATGTATTGTGCATGTGTTTGTATGTGCGTGACTTACCATGTGTGTGTGTGTGAGAAAAACATGCTGTGTGTGTGTGTGCAGGTGTTTGCCTGGTGCCAACCAATGTTGGGTTGCTGGTGTGTGGGGGTGGTGTGCATGTGTTCGTGTGGTGTGCTCGTGTGTGTGTGGGTTTGTTGTGTGGTGTGTGATGGGTGGTGTGCGGCTGCATGCATAATGCGTGCGGATGTGCAATTGTGTGTATGTGGTTGCTGGTTGGCTTGCCGTGCCTGTAGTGGCTGCGTGCGTGTCCTGTTGCTGAGATTCTGGTAGAGGGCCTGGCGTAGGCAGCTTCCCGCGTGCGTGTGGTTGCTGCCCCCTGCTGGCTAACCGTGTCCTGCTCTGGTCCAGGTCCTCTCTTCAGCTTTGACGTCCACGATGACATCCGCCTGGTGAACGATGCCACTGTGGAGAAAGATGAGGTGAGGTTTACTACGTTTAACACCTGTACACCCACACCTGTAACACATCCCCAACACACCTGCAGCAGGTGTGTGAAGAGCCAGTCTGATCATGCGTTTGTCCCAGTCCCACGCAGGCAAGGTGGTTCTGAGAAGCTGGTATGAGAAGAACAAGCATATCTTCCCTGCTAGTCGCTGGGAGCCTTATGACCCCGAAAAGAAATGGGACAAGTACACAGTGAGTAGACCACAACCACACCCCCTGTGGTTAGTATCAAACCACAACCACACCCTCTGTGGTTAGTATCAAACCACAACCACACCCTCTGTGGTTAGTATCAAACCACAACCACAACCACATCCCCTGTGGTTAGTATCAAACCACAACCACAACCACATCCCCTGTGGTTAGTATCAAACCACAACCACACCCTCTGTGGTTAGTATCAAACCACAACCACACCCTCTGTGGTTAGTATCAAACCACAACCACACCCTCTGTGGTTAGTATCAAACCACAACCACAACCACACCCCCTGTGGTTAGTATCAGACCACAACCACAACCACTTCCTCTGTGGTTAGTATCATACCACAACCACATCCCTTGTGGTTAGTATCATACCACAACCACACCCCCTGTTGGACTTGACAGAAAGGAGTGGTTTTTTAACTGTTGGTTTTGTTTTTCAGATTCGGTGAAACGTCTGCCATGGTCTGGATCACTGCTCTCCTTCCATATTCCATTTTCTCTGATTTACTGTCCTGTTTACTTTGAAGTTAATAAACTATTCACTCACAAACAGCTAGCTCTGGGCTATAGTAATATTTCTTTATTCATACATTCTTGTCTTGTTCACATTCAGCCATTTTGTTCTTCTCAAAAATGTTCATAAAGGTTTACAGTGCTTCCAGTGAGACTAAAGCACGGCTTCAAGTCCCTGACTTGGAGTTAGAGACCCTAATCCTTCAGGAAAATGTCGTGGTGTCGAACGTCCACAGCAGAGAACCGACGGTCTTTAGAACCATCCATCATCCCATCTCAGGAGACCGCCATGCCACTGCCACATGCACCTGGACCATCTTGCAAATCAAACTGCTCCTCAAAACAACTGTAGATAGTTCTGCTGACTGACTACAGATGGATTTATGCTGAGATGGTTTTGCCCAGAAAACAGATTAAGAAAAATCCAGAGTTGAAGCAAGTTATGGCTTCTCAGGTGAGCACTACTGGGATGCAAGTCATTGAATCATCTTCCAGTTCAGAGTTCCTGTCCAGGAACACCAACGCCCAAGAAGAAGGGTGCTTCCTAGCATCTGGCTATGACCTGTTAGGGTTTGCAGTACTTTGAATCCTCCTAGGTAGGCAACAACTGGTTGACCTTGGGAAAGTGCCTAATGGAATAAAAGACGCCATATTTCAGAAAACTCAACTTAAAACTGTATGACTTTCACCACTTCTCAGATGACCAGGTCAGGGGATGTGACGTGTGGTCATCGCGCACAGCAATTAGCGGCGGTGGAGACGTCCATATTTACTGCTCCTGTTAGCACCAGGAGACCAAGTCACGACAGTTGCAGCTGGACAGTGACATTGTATTCATTTAGCAGACCCCTTTATCCAAACCGACACACACGAGTCATACTGTAGATATAGGCTAGCAAAATTCAAGGATCAGAAGTGCATAGTTATAAAAGTATATCAGCGACATTATTAACAAGTTTCAGAAGCTAATCAAGCCGAGAGGCTTCGACCCTCTGACCAGAAGTTTGAGTGTTTTCGGCATTTGCACAGACGACCTATACCATACGTCAATACAAGCCTTCACCGTGACGATTCTACCTGAGGGCCATTGCTGTCAAATATAGCAGGTTTAACTGCCTGTGTTTTGTTCATTAGCCCGAAGACACTACCCCTCCCTCCTCTTGCTGTCACGCACCACCTGAGCAGTACATTATCTGATTTCTGAAGCGTCTAAACTGTCAGATCTCTTGATACTTTCTCCCCGATAGGGAGCCGAAACATCTGTAGCAGCGACGATCGGTACAAGTTTACTTTCTGAGCAAGATCATGTTGACGTAGCCAGCATGTGGAGAACCACGATAATCTACTGCCACGTTCTCACTCTCACGAGCCAGCTAGTCCGACCACAGGTGAACATGCCTCCGCTCGCACCTGGAAATTGCAGCTTGGAGTGCGTTCGGCAGGTACGTCTTAGTCAATCCCTCTTGGTCCGACGTTTACTATTTATATTTCTTGGCGTATACGCGCCTGTAACGCTTCTGTCATTGGGTAGCCTATCATAGAATGTAATACAGTTGTTATTATTATCGTTAATCTCCTACTGTGCTTTCTAGATGGCCTATTAATGTTTTGGTTTGAATAAAACTATGTTGCTGAATGATGAAATATAAAATCTTGTAGAATGATGATTCATAGACCACACGTTAATATCACTACAGCTGCGGTTGTAAGTTTAGTTCCCATACTGTTTCAAGAACTTGAACGAACGTAAATGATTGGCTGGCATAACTTATTTTTCCAACCAGAGGATCTGTAAATGGCCTGTTTTGTCTTCAAGTTAAGTGTAGGAGCACGTGACTCCTAAACGCTCCTGTTCTGCAGGTTCAGAAGGACGTTTGTTGTTGGCGAGTTTCTCAGTTGAGTCCGCGAGATACTAGACAACAGAAACAGCCGTAGGCTAAGCGAGGGAGAGGGGGGAGTGAGTGAGTGAGTGAGTGAGAGTGTATAGGGAGAAATATTATACAGCTGGATGATGTCCTGGCATGTGTACTGATGTGGGAGTTGGTGTTTGTGTGTGCTGGTATTGAAGTGAAAGGTGAAGTGAAAGTGACGTATTGTCAAGTATGGAGACCCATACTCTAAATTAACCCTCTGCATTTAACCCATCCAAGTGTACACACAGCAGTGAGTAGTGAACCCATCCAAGTGCACACACAGCAGTGAGTAGTGAACAACCGCACGTACACACAGTGCACACACACACAGCAGTGAGTAGTGAAACCCATCCAAGTGCACAACAGCAGTGAGTAGTGAACCACATCGCCACACACCGTGAACATCACACACAACAGCAGTGAGTAGTTGAAAACCGCAGCACACACAGAGGAGTAGTGGAACACTCATCCAAGTGCACGCACAGCAGTGAGTAGTGAACCCATCCAAGTGCACACACAGCAGTGAGTAGTGAACCCATCCAAGTGCACACACAGCAGTGAGTAGTGAACCCATCCAAGTGCACACACAGCAGTGAGTAGTGAACCCATCCAAGTGCACACACAGTAGTGAGTAAGTGAACCCATCCCAGTGCACACACAGCAGTGAGTAGTGAACCCATCCAAGTGCACACAAAGCAGTGAGTAGTCAACCCATCCAAGTCGCAACACATCAGCGTGAGTTAGTGGAACCCATCCTATTGCACACACAGCAGTGAGTAGTGAACAACCTCATGCACACACAGTGAACATACAAAACACGCAGTGAGTAGTGAACCATCAAGTGCACCAGAATACACCGCAGTGAGTATCACCTACCATCCAAGTGCACACAACAGCAGTAGTAGTGAACCATCCAAGTGCACATCACAGCAGTGAGTAGGAACAACGCACGCAAACCCAGTGAACATACACACACAGAGTGAGTAGTGAACCATCCAAGTGCACACACAGCAGTGTAGTCAACCCATCCAAGTGCACAGCAGTGAGTAGTGCACCCATCCAAGTGCACACACAGCAGTGAGTGTGACCCCATCCAAGTGCACACACAGCAGTGGCTAGTGAACCCATCCAAGTGCACACACAGCAGTGAGTAGTGAACCCATCCAAGTGCACACACAGCAGTGAGTAGTGACCCTCCAAGTGCACCACAGCGAGTGGAGTAGATGAACCCATCCAAAGTTGCAACACACAGGCAGTGAGTTAGTGAACACCGCACGCACAACACAGTGTAACATACATCCAAGCATGTGAGTAGTGGGCAACTGCACGTACACACAGTGAACATACACCTGGAGCAGTGGGCAGCTATTGCTCCAGCGCCCAGGAAGCAATTGGGGGTTCAGTGCCTTGCTCAAGGGCACCTCAGTCAAGGTATACCGGCAGAGGCAGACAGGCAGAGAGAGTGCTGTTTATTCACAATCCCCACCTTCGATTCCTGGCTGTGCGAGAATCGAACCAGCAACTTTCAGGTTTCAAGCCCGACTCCCTAACCACCCTAACCATCAGGCCACAACTTCCCCCTTATTGCACGGTTTAAGTGCTGTGCTAGTGTGTGTACTGATGTGAGAGTTGGTGTGTGTGTGTGCTGGTACTGCAGGGGTTCCCAGGGTTTAAGTGATGTGCTGGTGTGTGTGTGTGTGTTGAATGTCTGGTGTGTGTGGTCTGCTGTTGACCTGTGATGGGTGCGTGTGTGTGTGTGTGGTCTGTCTGTAATGTTTGTGTGTTGTGGGTGTGTGTGTTCTGTCTGTATGTCTGTGTGTGTGTTGTGTGTGGTGCGTGTGGCACGTTGTGTGTGTGTGTGTTGGTCTTGCAGGGGTTCCCAGGGTGTGCTGGTTTGTGTGCTGATGTGTGTGTGTTGATGTGCTGGTGTGTGCGAGTGTTGAATGTGTTTGTGTGTATGTGGTGTGTTGTGTGTGTGTGTTGGTCTTGCAGGGGTTAGGGTGTGTGTGGTGTGGTGTGTGTCTGTGTGTGTGTGTCTGTCGGGTGGTGTGTCTGGTGTGTGTGTGTGTGTTGCAGGGGTCTCCAGGGTGTGCGGTGTGTGTGTTGATATGTGTGTCTGCTTCTGTGTGTTGTGTGTGGTGTGTCTGTCTCTGTGTGTGTCTGTGAGTGTGTTCTGGGTGCGTGTTGTGTGTGTCTGTCTGTCGCTGTGTGTCTGTGTGTGTGTTGTGTGTGTGTGTGTTATGTTTCAGTCTGTGTTATGTTTCAGTCTGTGTTATGTTTCAGTCTGTGTGTATGTGTGTTTGTGTCTGTGTGTGTTGATTGTGTGTGTCTGTGTGTGTCCTTTGCAGGGGGTCCTCCAGGGTGTGAGTACTGCAGGATCAGCAGACAAGATGTGGAGATGAGGCTGGGGATGAGGTCTCTGGAGCAGTTTGGAAGTAAGTCCAGTTTCATTGACACCATGGTTACACTCTCACCATAATGTTGGCCACTAACCACCTAACCCATACCCATACTACCTAACCCATACCTATAACTATCTAACCCATACCCATACTACCTAACCCATACCTATAACTACCTAACCCATACCTATAACTATCTAACCCATACTACCTAACCCATACCTATAACTATCTAACCCATACCTATAACTACCTAACCCATACCTATAACTACTTAACCCATACCTATAACTATCTAACCCATACCTATAACTACCTAACCCATACCTATAACTACTTAACCCATACCTATAACTATCTAACCCATACTACCTAACCCATACCTATAACTATCTAACCCATACTACCTAACCCATACCTATAACTACCTAACCCATACCTATACCTATAACTACCTAACCCATACCTATAACTATCTAACCCATACCTATAACTACTTAACCCATACCTATAACTACTTAACCCATACCTATAACTATCTAACCCATACTACCTAACCCATACCTATAACTACCTAACCCATACCTATAACTACCTAACCCATACCTATAACTATCTAACCCATACCTATAACTACCTAACCCATACTACCTAACCCATACCTATAACTACCTAACCCATACCTATAACTACTTAACCCATACCTATAACTATCTAACCCATACCTATAACTACTTAACCCATACCTATAACTACTTAACCCATACCTATAACTACCTAACCCATACCTATAACTATCTAACCCATACCCATACTACCTAACCCATACCTATACCTATAACTACCTAACCCATACTACTTAACCCATACCTATAACTACTTAAGCCATACCTATAACTATCTAACCCATACCTATAATCTCTCACCCAGCCTCTATGGTGAAGTCTCTCTCTCTCTCACACAAAAACACACACAAACACACATTCTCTCTCTCTCTCACCCAGCCCCTATGGTGAAGTCTCTCTCTCTCTCTTTTTATTTCTCTCTCTCTCTCGTCAACCCAGGCCTCTATTAGTGAGTCTGCTTCTCTCACCCAGCCTCTATGGTGAGTCTCTTTCTCTCACCCAGCCTCTATGGTGAGTCTTTCTCTCTCACCCAGCCTCTCTGATGAGTCTCTCTCACCCAGCCTCTCTGGATGAGTCTCTCTCTCTCATTCTCTCGTCAGCCCAGCCTCTATGGTGAGTCTCTCTCCCTCTCACCCCACCCTCTGTGGTGATCTAATCTCTCACCCAGCCTCTATGATGAGTCTCTCTCCCTCTCTCTCACGCACAGGCCTCTATAGTGAGTCTCCTTTCCTCACCCAGCCTCTATGATGAGTCTCTCTCTCTCACCCAGCCTCTATGGTGAGTCTCTCTCTCTCACCCAGCCTCTATGGTGAGTCTTTCTCTCTCACCCAGCCTCTATGGTGAGTCTTTCTCTCTCACCCAGCCTCTATAGTGAGTCTCTTTCTCTCACCCAGCCTCTATGATGAGTCTCTTTCTCTCACTCAGCCTCTATGGTGAGTCTCTCTCTCTCTCACCCAGCCCCTATGGTGAGTCTTACTCTCTCACCCAGGCTCTATGGTGAGTCTCTCTCTCTCACCCAGCCCCTATAGTGAGTCTCTTTCTCTCACCCAGCCTCTATGGTGAGTCTCTCTCACCCAGCCCCTATGATGAGTCTCTCTCACCCAGCCCCTATGATGAGTCTCTCTCACCCAGCCTCTATGATGAGTCTCTCTCACCCAGCCAGTGTCAGCCATGTTGTTGTTGTCCTGGACAGTGTCAGCCATGTTGTTTGTTTGTTTTTGTTGTTGTTGTTTGTCCCTGGATAGTGTCAGCCATTTTGTTGTTGTTGTTATCCTGAACGTGTCAGTATATCCTTGTTGTTGTTGTTGTTGTCCTGGACAATGTCAGCCATGTTCTTGTTGTTGTTGTTGTCCTGCAGGCATCTCCTTCCTGAGAGGCTTCCAGGTGCTGCTGCAGGGCCTGGGGGGAAGCCACTCCTCCTGCCAGCTGCTGCTGCTTTCCAGCCACCACATCCCTCTCTCTCCTCCCTCTCTCTCTTTTTTTTCTCTCCCTCTCTCCCTCACATGCACACAGGGTAGGACCCCCCTCTCACACGCACACAGGGTAGGACCCCTCCCTCACACGCACACAGGGTAGGACCCCTCCCTCACACGCACACAGGGTAGGACCCCTCCCTCACACGCACACCAGGGTAGGACCCTCTCTCAGCACCACACAGGGTAGGACCCCTCTCTCACACGCACACAGGGTACGATCCCTCTCTCCCTCACACGCACACAGGGTAGGACCCCTCTCTCACACGCACACAGGGTAGGACCCCTCCCTCACACGCACACAGGGTAGGACCCCCCTCTCCCTCACACGCACACAGGGTAGGACCCCTCCCTCTCACACGCACACAGGGTAGGACCCCCCTCTCCCTCACAACCTGCAACAGGGTAGGACCCTCCCCACACGCAACAAGGGTAGACCCTCTCTCCCTCACATGCACACAGGGTAGGACCCCCCTCTCACACGCACACAGGGTACGATCCCTCTCTCGAACACCACAGGGTACGATCCTCATTCTCCCCTCACACGCACACACGGGTAGGACCCCCCTCTTCTCTCTCACACACACACTAGGGTAAGGACCCCTCCCTCACAACGCACACAGGGTAGGACGCCCTCCCTCACAGACGCACACAGGGTGGACCCCCCTCCCCTCACAAACGCACACAGGGTAGGACCCCTCTCTCCCTCACATGCACACAGGGTAGGGTTAGGGTTAGGGTGTGTGCAGGTGTAACCAGGTGTGTGTGTGTGTGTGTGCAGGTGTAACCAGGTGTGTGTGTGTGCAGGTGTAACAGGTGTGTGGTTGTTGTGTATGTGTGTGCAGGTGTAACCAAGGTGTGTGTGTGGTGTGTGCAGGTGGTAACAGGTGTGTGTGTTGTGTGTGCAGGTGTGTAGCGCCAGGTGTGTGAGAAGGTGTAACCAGGTGGTGTGTGTGTGTGTGTGTGTGCAGGTGTAACCAGGTGTGTGTGTGTGCAGGTGTAACCAGGTGTGTGTGTGTGTGTGTGTGCAGGTGTACAGGTCGGAGTCCTTTGCAGGTTTAGTTCTGGGGGCTCAGTATGTGGTGACGGTGCTGGCACTGCCTGTGCCTGAACAGTGGGACCGATTCTACCAGCGCAAGACCTTCTCTACACGCTGTGAGAATACAAACATCACAGACACACTCATATACACACACACACACACATATATATATACACACTCAAACAACCATCTAGTGCACAACATTCTGCTCTCATAGAATATCTACAATGAGTGCTAAATTCTCATGATTTACCAAAAAGAAAATGAGAGGACTGATATACTTACAGTTTACTTATTCAGTGTATAGCTGAACATTGACTGGGTGCAAAGCTGTCTAACAATAGCCTGGGTATTCAACAGCATGCCCAGAGAAGATGGGTCTGGACCAGTGCAGGAGAGGTGAGGAACGTAGCTAGCATCTGATGATCATCCATCTTGTATAGGACATTTTTTATATGTATTTTTACTTGATTGCTGTATGCCTGTACTTATATAGCACTGTAGTTCTGTGAGGCACGACATTTCGTTCCACTGTATGCCCCCGCATGTAGCGGAATGACAATAAAGCTCAACTTGACTGACTTCACAGCTGTTCTACTGGTGTTCTGGCATGTTCTACTGGATAATGTTCTCCTAATGTTCTTGTTGAAGACTGGTACCCCAGACACATCGAGGTTCTGCAACAGGGGCATGATGTCACTGTGACCTTTAACCTTGCCCCTCCCAACCTGGAGATCCATCACTACTTCTCCCTGTGCTACGGAGACGACCTGGAGAGATACACCACCATCATTCCTGTGAGATGATGCTGTGTGTGTGTGTGTGTGTGTTTCTGTGTGGGTGTGTCTGTGTGTGTGTGTGTGTGTGTCTGTGTGTGTGTGTGTGTGTGTGGGTGTGTGTGGGCGTGTGTGTGTGTGGTATGTGTGACATGTGTACCTGGAAACCTGGAAACAGCTTCCAGGTGTTCTGCACCTCCCACTCTCCAGAAATAGGCTTGGTGAGTTTACAGTAGGTTCACTGTCTGCTGTTGTTGTTGTGGCAGAGCCCCAGGAATGTGACTCACCACAGCTACCAGATCCAAGGTCTGCAGGAAGGACACAACTACACATGTGAGGTCAGGGCATGTTCTGCAAGCTCATGTGCACTAAGCATGTGTGTGTACCTCTGTGTACAGTGTGTGTGTACCTTTGTGTGCATTGTGTGTGTACGTATGTTTACATTGTGTGTGTACCTGTGTGTACATTGTGTGTGTACATTGTGTGTGTACCTCTGTGTAAATTGTGTGTGTACCTGTGTGTGTCATCAGCCACCTTCTCTGCCCACAGCTAGCAGCAGATGAAGTGGACTCTGTCAGAAAGTCCTTCAGCATTGAGGTGTTGCACATGCAGAAAGGTAGGGCTGCTGGGACGGTCTCTATCAGTGCAACACAGGAATCCTGAACAGTTACATGATCTTAGCGGAGCTAAGTATTAACCTGTTTAAATAGTTTATGTTCTGACTTGCAGTTGAACCTCTCTCCTTCTCTCCTCCTCCACCCCCCTCTTCCTTTTTACCCTCCCTCCTCCTCCTCACCTCCTCCTTACCCCTCCTCCTCCTCCTCCACACACCCCTCCTCCTTCTCCACACACCCCCTCCTCCTCCACACCCCGCCCTTCTTCACACACCCCTCCTCCTCTTCCTCCACACCTCTCCTCCTCCTCCACACCCCTCCTCCTCCTCCACTCACTCCCCTCCTCCTCCTCAGACCCCTCCTCCCTGGCAACTGCCTCGGTGTCTCCAGCCCTGCTGCTTCCTGCAGTACTGGCTCTCTCTGCCGTAGTCGTCGTCCTGCTGTCGGTGCTGAGCAGGAGACGATCTCGTCTGTGGAGGAAGACTCTGCACATTGCAAGGCCAGGTGTGTGTTTCACCACGCTTCTCACAGCCCTTCTATACAGCTGTGAGTGCGCTCCAAGGTTTGGTGTCTAGCACTGTACATGAGAAGGGTCACTGATTGGTCGCACACAGTGTCTAGCACTGTACATGAGAAGGGTCTCTGATTGATCGGTGTGTCTAGCACTGTACATGAGAAGGGTCTCTGATTGGTCGGTGTGTCTAGCACTGTACATGAGAAGGGTCTCTGATTGGTCGCACACAGACGTCCACATTCAAAAGCTTTCTCTGGAGTTGCCATTTTGAAGATGAGTCAATCACCCTCAAGGTTGCATTATAAACTGAAAACCAACATCGCCATTGTTACTTGTTCTGTATTGCTTGTTGTTGTTCAAGAGGTTTAATAATAATAATAAACTTTATTTTCTATAGCGCCTTTAAAAGTGATCATTATTATTTACCTGTCTTTCTGTTGTGTGACTCCAGACACTACACAACAGCATCCTGACCGAAGTGGACCACCAGAGGACATGATATCACCAGAGGAAGTGACATCATTGACCAGCAGCAGGTTGACGCCTCCTCGGCTTCTGATTTGTTACAGCAGCCAGGATGGCCCCGCCCACGTCAGAGCTGTCATCCACCTGGGAGCCTTCCTTCAGCAACACATGGCTACTCAGGTACGTGTGTGTGTGGGGGGG
>BROE01000021.1:178672-212809 GCA_036571765.1 Plecoglossus altivelis | reverse complement strand
TATGTATGTGTTTATCTAGCGGTTGAAATGTTCCCATGATGGACGGGTTGTGACTATTTTGGCTCAGCAACTGTTGATCCTAGTACCTTACTCTTGAGCGGAGTATCCTGTATACGCAGGGAGTGATGGGAGGTAAGGGCGGCGAGATGTCAAATGAGGGACTTACCGCGACGCTTGAGGGGAGACGGGTCACTGCGATCATCTGATCGTCCGATCAGGGGAGGCGAAGAGCCCCGAGAGCCCGATGGTACTCAGGTACGTGTGCTTGTGGGGGGTGGGGGAGGTGGGTGTGTCGGTTGATGGTGGTGTGTGTGGGAGGGGAAGTGTGCGTTGGCGAGAGTGTGTGTGTGGGTAGGTGTGTGGTGTGTGGCGGGGGAGGGTGTGTGTTGTGAGCGGATGATCGGTGGAGGGCGCGGGGGGTGCGGTAGGTGGGTCTGTCCCAGCTGTGTGTGGGGGAGGTGTGTGTGTGTGTGTGGGGGGGGTGTGTGTGTGTGTGTGTACAAACCCAGGAGAAAAGGTTTCCATATCTGTGTGCTGATTGGTCATGTATCCTCATGGACTCAAATGTTGTGTGTGTGTGTATGGTGTGTGTGTGTGTATGGTGTGTGTGTATGTATGCATGGATGTATGATGTGCGTATGCTGTGTTTGTGTGTATGGTGTGTGTGTGTGTATGTATGATGTGTATGTACGATGTGTGTGTGTGTATGGTGTGTGTACGATGTGTGTGTGTGTATGGTGTGTGTGTGTATGGTGTGTGTGTGTACCATGTGTGTGTGTGTATGGTGTGTGTGTGTGTATGGTGTGTGTGTGTGTGTGTATGGTGTGTGTACGATGTGTGTGTGTATGGTGTGTGTGTATGGTGTGTGTGTGTACCGTGTGTGTGTGTGTTTGGTGTGTGTATGGTGTGTGTGTGTGTTTATGGTGTGTGTGTACCATGTGTGTGTACAGGTGTGTCTGGACCTGTGGGACTCTCTGAGCGTGGCAGAGGAGGGCATGGTGTGCTGGCTCAGCCGTCGCCTGCAGGAGAGCGACCACGTCCTGGTGCTGTGCTCGCGCGGTATGAGGTCACCCTTGGGGGAGGGGAGGGGGAGCAGCTCCTCCTTAGCTGTGGCCCTGATTGCAGAAGAGCTGGGTCGCACCAGGGCCAAAGGTCATGACCTTTCCAAGTACATGGCGGCCATGTTTGAGTACAGTGACGATGGTGATGTTCCGGCTGCTCTGGGGCTTCTGAGTGCATACCGGCTCCCCGGTGACCTGCCACTGCTCTTCTCCCGCCTGCATGGCCTCGCCCTGCACCAGCCTGGAGCGGCCTTGCTGCTGCCTGCCCTGTCAGAAGAGGGCTACGCCTCGCTGCCTGCTGGGGCCGCCCTGAGGAACACCATCCTGGAGGCAAGGCTAGAGGCGGGGCTAAAGTGCCATACAGACAAACAGGGCGGAGCTACAGCACTCCATACAGACACTGTGACTAACTAGCAACAGACAGATATAGACTAAATAAATCTACAGATGCTAGGCTTATTTAACTTTGTCTCCACTCCAATGAAGTGACAGTAATTCTACCAGGTAATGTTTGAAGACAGTTAAGCAGATACAGACTAGGTTGAATGAGATGCTTATGCAGTGATGATTGATGAAGACTGTGGAAGAGCAAGAAAAAGAGCAGCCAATAGGAGTGAAGTGTACAGCCCAGCCAATAGGAGTGAAGTGTACAGCCCAGCCAATAGGAGTGAAGTGTACAGCCCAGCCAATAGGAGTGAAGTGTACAGCCCAGCCAATAGGAGTGAAGTGTACAGCCCAGCCAATATGAGTGAAGTGTACAGCCCAGCCAATAGGAGTGAAGTGTACAGCCCAGCCAATAGGAGTGAAGTGTACAGTGTGGCTAATAGGGCAACAGTATATATTTTCATGTGTAAACCTCACCTCACCTTAGAGCAGTGGTTCTTAACCTGGGTTCGATCGAACCCCAGGGGTTCAGTGAGTCAGTCTCAGGGGTTCAGTGAGTCAGTCTCAGGGGTTCGGTGGAGGTCAAGACACACACCTAACTCATATGATTATATGACTTTGAAAAAATAATTTTTCCGTTTTTCAATTAAGAAGGGTTCGGTGAATGCGCATATGAAACTGGTGGGGTTCAGTACCTCCAACAAGGTTAAGAACCACTGCCTTAGAACAACACTGTCCTTGTTCTCCTGTTATATGTCAAGCAGGTTATATTTACCATGTATGTTGTATGTCAAGTAGGTTATATTTACCATGTATGTTGTATGTCAAGCAGGTTATATTTACCATGTATGTTGTATGTCAAGTAGGTTATATTTACCATGTATGTTGTATGTCAAGTATGGTGAATGTGTCTTCTGTTGCGAACTTTGTATTCCAATAGTTTGTGAAGGCACAGGGTGAGTGGGAGAGACAGTGGGAGAGACAGTTGTGTGTGTATATACATATATTTTTTGTATATATAAACCACATTTAAACAGAGTATCCTCCATATAATATAATATATAATATTTATATATATATATATATATATATATATATATATATATATATATAGTATTTATATATATAATTATATATATATATATAATATTTATTTTTTATATATATATTATATATAAGCTTTAACATTGTGATTTTATATACATGCATAATTTAATATATGAAAAAGATCAGGCACTTGTAGACTGATCAATATAAGCTCTGCAGAATCAGGTCGTTGTGTTGTGTGTGTTGTGTGTTCGTGAGTTGTGTGTGTTTGTGTGTTGTGTGTTCGTGAGTTGTGTGTGTGCTGTGTGAGTTGTGTGTATTGTGTGTTCGTGAGTTGTGTGTGTTTGTGTGTTGTGTGTTCGTGAGTTGTGTGTGTGTTGTGTGAGTTGTGTGAGTTGTGTGTGAGTTGTGATGTGTAAGATGATTGCAGAGTGGTTTTTAGCATGTATAACATTATTATTGTGTTTGGTGTGTTGGATAAGTGATCTACCTTATGTTTAATCAAGCAGCATAATAAAGTAACTAATTTACAGGCATCATGTGTCGTTGTGCCTTGTTACTGATGATTAAACAACTTTGCTCGGCTGTCAGAAATCAAACACAGTGCCTGTGATGCAGTGCCCTTGATGCAGTCAATGATAAAGACATGATGAAGGGACACAGATTCCTGGAATTATGGGTTATGTATGTGTGCTGTGTGATGGTTCTACCTGTGATACAGTGGTCATGTTTGTGCCTGTGATGTTTTATGCCTGTGATGCAGCGCCTGTGATGTTTTATGCCTGTGATGCAGTGCCAATGAGGTTTCTGCCTGTGATGCAGTGCCTGTGATGTTTTGTGCCTGTGATGCTGTGCCTGTGATGTTTTGTGCCTGTGATGCTGTGCCTGTGATGTTTTGTGCCTGTGATGCAGTGCCTGTTATGTTTTATTCCTGTGGTGCAGTTGCCTGTGATACCGTGCCTTGAGGTATGTGTATGTAGTGCTGTGCCTGTGATGCAGTGCCTCGAGGTTTGTGCCTGTGATGGAGCTGCAGTTTTTCTCGGTTAGTGTTGGTCTACATTTCTCAAACCACAACTTAAACTCTCGACTTGTTCATCCTCCACAACATCCAGTCATTTGTGCATTTCATAGACGTAATTTTTCATTCTTTAAATTGCCAACGCTTTTGAACATGCATCCAACCGTGTTGCTGTTTTCTACATTAGTTTATGACGTGGAACTGAATACATGGCTCTATATGATGATATGATATATGATGGTTCTACACATGGCTGCATGGCTCTATATGATGATATGATATATGATGGTTCTACACATGGCTGCATGGCTCTCGTCTTCCAATCAACATCCTTCCAGCCAGAGTACACAAAGATGTTCACAGTCCTGTGTAAAAACTCTTCCAAACACTATCATTGTTATTTCTTCCTTTATATCTTCAGGATAAGCGTGTCCTCAATGCTTATACTGAAGTTTACAGAGACTTACAGAGATCTCCTGCGTTCACAGTTGGGACAGTGATAACAAATGTGTGTGTGTTGTACTGTCAGTCACATCATGGCACATGTTCACAGTCGGGACAGTAATTACAAATGTGTGTGTGTTGTACTGTCAGTCACATCATGGCACACCACACACTATAAGGGCAAAACGGTTACATCTAGGATTCTTTGTTATCATGTCTGTGGTCTCACACATTTGGAAATTCTTACAATATTTTTAAAATCTTTTCAAGCGTATCCAGTCTATGTCTCATCATCCAACCAATATCCTTATTTTGCATGAAGTACTCATGGTGCAACATGGTATCTTATAACAATATTTACTTTTTTGGAAACGCAAAGCGCTCTTCCAAACTACTTCAACCGCATGTCCTAGACTGCTGAAGTTCTTTGCACAGAGCCCAGTTCTCAAGCAAATCGTTACCCCCCAAAAAACTATGAAACTAGCACACACAATGTAAACATGCATTAAACAGCCATACATTCACAAAGCGATTCCTTGCATTATAGTGTAGATTTTACAGTTTATATAATAAAAGACTTGTGACTAAAGAGTCTGTCGGTAGCACTAAAGTAGACTTTTAGTAGAAGTGTTCATGATCAAATCTTGTCTGTAGCAGTGGGAAAATCGAAAATAATTTTTTGTAAGTCAAGACAAAACCCATTTTGATTGGCTTGCCAGAACGACGACGTTGTCGCCGGTTCTTCTCTTTCCGGTTTCGGCTCTCGGTTGTACAGCCGCTCCAACGCGTGCAGTCATGGTGCTCGACTTGGACCTATTTCGGACCGACAAAGGCGGTGATCCAGAAGTGGTCAGAGAGACTCAAAGAAAGAGATTCAAAGATGTGACGCTTGTGGATAAACTTATTGAAGCAGATACAGAATGGAGAAAATGTAAGTTCCACCATGAAGCTGGCTAACGTTTGGTGTAGCTAACGTGGTAACTAGCTATCAAATCACCATTCATTGACTAGGAATCCGCATGGCCTGAAAGCTTTATGTGGCAAGCGACGCTAGTTCATGATGACCACATGTGATGCGTCTAAAAATGAGAACAATGTTATACGGTAGTGATTTAGCTAGCTAGCTAACCATCTAGCTACAGTACCATGATCGGTTAGCGAACAACCATACGGTACGTCATCCAATTCAATCTGATGCAATCCCTACATGCCTCTCCGCTGTCAAACCTCGCCCCATAGCGCCGTCTAACAACGGCAATATTGTCATCAAGCACACTACACTCTAGTTAATATGCACTTTTATTTGTGTATGACCTTAACATGGTGTCCGTTTCGCCTAATTAAAGTATAAAACTTAATAATGAGGACATACTTGGCAGTTTTTAAGATGCTGAGTGAAGTGTTCCCTTCCATCTGACCCTCCTCCCTAGGTCGCTTCACTGCAGACAACCTGAACAAGGCAAAAAACCTGTGCAGCAAAAGCATTGGTGAGAAGATGAAGGTAGGCCTCACCTCCTCTCTTAGTTTTGGACACGCTGGCTCCTGGATCTCCAGCACAGCAGGGGAACAGGAGGGTGTATGTGTAACACTATTATCTGTAACACTATTAACACTGTGTGTAGAAAAAGGAGCCAGTGGGGGAGGATGACTGTGTTCCTGAAGAAGCTCAGAACCTGGAGGCCCTGACTGCTGAAACACTCTCAGTAGGCGCACACACGCACACACACACACACGCACACACAAACACACACTGACTCACACACACACACTTACACACACGCACACTTACACACACGCACTCATACACACTCTCTAAAACACATATACACACACACACACACACATATATATATATACACATACACACACGTGTATGAATACATATTCAGACTTCCACCTCCCCCTTCAGGCCCTGACGGTGTCCCAGATCAAGCGTGTGCGTGTTCTGGTGGACGAGGCTGTGCAGCGTAGCGACAGCGAGCGAGTGAGGCTGGAGGCTGAACGCTTCGACTACCTGAGAGAGATCGGAAACCTGCTGCACCCCTCAGTACCCATCAGCAACGACGAGGTATGGATCTGCTACATCACATCCTCCTCTCTGCTACCTCACATCCTCCCTGTTACCTCACATCCTCTCTGCTACCTCACATCCTCCTCCCTGCTGCCTCACATCCTCCTCCCTGCTGCCTCACATCCTCCTCTCTGCTACCTCACATCCTCCTCTCTGCTACCTCACATCCTCCTCCCTGCTGCCTCACATTCTCCTCTCTGCTACCTCACATCCTCCTCTCTGCTACCTCACATCCTCCTCCCTGCTGCTTGACATCGTCTGGGTAAAAAGTATCTGTTACTGCTACCTGTTTTAGTGTCAAGCTGGTGACTGGACCACATCATATTAATACAAAAATATACTAGACACACAGGGCATTCACCAGGAATCTTTTTTTTGGCACAGATCATTTCCAAACATCTCCCTCAATTATGGCCATGAGTGATCAGGATTGTCTCTATTCTCAGTCATGACAACATCACTAACTCCCTCTCTCATTTATAACGTACTTTGTGGGGAAAAACACTAAAGATTTATTATTGAAAGTTATTTTCCCCTCAAACAGTAATAGAAGAGAACAGACGCTTAGATCTGAATAGAGTAAATCAGAGCACAATAGAGTAAATCAGTAATCATCAATGATGCAAAATATTTAGGGAAACCTTGTTGTTGCCCTCTGCCTTGTTCCATGGCACCAACTATAAATTAGATTAAAATGAAAGTGAAAGTAACAAGCCTGACTTGAAAAGGTAAGAAGGAGGAAGTCCAGATAAGAAGGAGCGAAAGTAAAAATAACAACATAGTAAAGTATTGATTCCAGGAAAATCGAGTTGTGTGTGCGTGTGTACCTGTGTGTGCGTGTGTACCTGTGTGTGCGTGTGTACCTGTGTGTGCGTGTGTACCTGTGTGTGCGTGTGTACCTGTGTGTGCATGTGTACCCGTGTGTGCATGTGTACCTGTGTGTGCGTGTGTACCTGTGTATTAAAGTGTGTGTGTTTGCCAGGATGCAGATAACCGTGTGGAGAGGACATGGGGGGACTGCTCTGTACAGAAGAAGTACTCCCATGTGGACCTGGTGGTGATGATCGACGGGTACGAGGGGGAGAAGGGAGCTGTGGTGGCTGGCAGCAGGGGCTACTTCCTCAAGGTACACACACGTACACGCGCACGCACACACAGACACACACGCGCGCGCGCACACACACACACACACACACACACAGGGTTCAGTCATACACAGTCACCGTCCCATCCCACAGGGCCCGCTGGTGTTCCTGGAGCAGGCACTGATTAGCTACGCTCTGCGGGTGCTCTACAGCAAGCAGTACACGCCACTCTACACGCCCTTCTTCATGAGGAAGGAGGTCATGCAGGAGGTCGCACAGCTCAGCCAGTTTGACGACGAACTTTACAAGGTGGGAGTCATGACGACCCTGTAACCCTGACGACCCTGTAACCCTGACGACCCTGTAACCCTGACGACCCTGTAACCCTGACGACCCTGTAACCCTGACGACCCTGTAACCCTGACGACCCTGTAACCCTGACGACCCTGTAACCCTGACGACCCTGTGATTGTCCATGTAACTAGTCCTGTAACTATCCATATTACCATGCCTCTGAGAATGCTCACCTCCCCCAGGTGATAGTCCTGACTGCTGACTAGTATCTCTCCTCCCCCAGGTGATAGTCCTGACTGCTGACTAGTATCTCTCCTCCCCCAGGTGATAGTCCTGACTGCTGACTAGTATCTCTCCTCCCCCAGGTGATAGTCCTGACTGCTGACTAGTATCTCTCCTCCCCCAGGTGATAGTCCTGACTGCTGACTAGTATCTCTCCTCCCCCAGGTGATAGTCCTGACTGCTAACTAGTATCTCTCCTCCCCCAGGTGATAGGGAAGAGCAGTGAAAAGTCTGAGGACAGCAGCATTGATGAGAAGTACCTGATTGCCACCTCTGAGCAGCCAATTGCAGCCTTCCTGCGAGATGAGTGGCTGAAGCCTGAGGATCTGCCAATCAGATTTGCTGGTTTCTCTACCTGCTTCAGACAGGAAGTGGGCTCACATGGGCGCGACACCCGGGGAATCTTCAGAGTTCACCAGTTTGAGAAGGTGAGGAGGCTAGTCATATTAACACTGGTGATAGGAGGATAGTCGTATTAACACTGGTGATAGGAGGATAGTCGTATTAACACTGGTGATAGGAGGATAGTCATATTAACACTGGTGATAGGAGGATAGTCATATTAACACTGGTGATAGGAGGTACCAGACATGGTGAACAGCTGATCTCCCTACTGAACCCTTACCTGAGTCCTTCCTTCTTTCCCCAGATCGAACAGTTTGTTTATGCGTCTCCTCATGATGACAAGTCGTGGGAGATGTTTGATGAGATGATCGGAACAGCAGAGGAGTTCTACCAGACCCTGGGTATCCCCTACCGTATAGTGAACATCGTCTCTGGTACGCACACCCTCTTCTATACACACACACACCCTCTTTTTATACACACACACGCACCACACACACACCCTGCTTTTATTACACCCACACACACACACTCTTTTATACACACACACCCTCTCTCACACACACACACACCCTCTCTCACACACATGCATGTTCCCAAGAGTGTTGTCCTGCATGTTCTCCTCTTCTGTCTCCTGCATGTTCTCCTCTTCTGTCTCCTGCATGTTCTCCTCTTCTGTCTCCTGCATGTTCTCCTCTTCTGTCTCCTGCATGTTCTCCTCTCTCCTGATCACACAAGTGTTTTGGGTGCACACACATCAAACACCACTATTATAAAACTGTTGATCCTTTACTGCCTGTCACATTGTATACAATGTTTTAGTATATATGTGTTATTATGAGAACATATTGTGGTTTTATTAGGTGTGTAACAGTGTGTTGTGTGTTCCAGGAGCCTTGAACCATGCTGCCAGTAAGAAGCTGGACCTGGAGGCCTGGTTCCCTGGATCTGCTGCCTTCAGAGAGCTGGTCTCCTGCTCCAACTGCACCGACTACCAGGCACGGCGCCTTCGGATCCGCTTCGGCCAGACCAAGAAGATGATGGACAAGGTGGGGGGGCTGGGGCTTGGGTGTGTGTATTCACCTGTGTGTGTGTATTTACATGTGTGTGGGTGTGTATTTACATGTGTGTGGGTGTGTATTTACATGTGTGTGTGTGGGTGTGTATTCACCTGTGTGTGTTGGTGTATATTCATACCTGTGTATGTAGTGTGTTCACCTGTGTGTATTCACCTGTGTGTATTCACCTGTGTGTATTCACCTGTGTGTATTCACCTGTGTGTATTCACCTGTGTGTGTGTGCAGGTAGACTTTGTGCACATGCTAAACGCCACCATGTGTGCGACCACGCGAGTGATGTGCGCTATTCTGGAGAACTACCAGACAGAGGAGGGCATCACCGTACCAGAGGTGCTCAGGGACTACATGCCCCCTGGTGAGACTCACACACACACCGAGTAGATAGACGCACACGCAGACACACACACACTCGCACAAACACGCGCACACACACACACACACACGCAGACACATGTACACACATGCACACACAGGTAGACACACACTTTTACACATTCATGTACACATGTAGACACACAAACTTATACACATACGGACACATGTAGACGTGTATATATACATGTAGATCCTTGCACACACACTTATACACATACATACATGTAGATGCATGAACACACATGTAGTCACTCATATTTATAAACAGGATTGTTATTAATACTACCATCTCCTCCTGTCCGCCCCTCCTGCCCTGCTCTCCTCCTCCTGTCCTCTGCTCTCCTCCTCC
The DNA here is from genome assembly GCA_036571765.1 of Plecoglossus altivelis. Classification (NCBI taxonomy): domain Eukaryota; kingdom Metazoa; phylum Chordata; class Actinopteri; order Osmeriformes; family Plecoglossidae; genus Plecoglossus; species Plecoglossus altivelis. The sequence continues at coordinate 202,975 of BROE01000021.1, read as the reverse complement.
TGCCCTGCTCTCCTCCTCCTGTCCTCTGCTCTCCTCCTCCTGTCCTTGACTCCTCTCCTCCTCTTCCTCCTCCTCCTCTCCTGTCCTCTGCTCTCCTCCTCTTCCTCCTCCTCCTCTCCTGTCCTCTCCTCCTCTTCCTCCTCTCCTGTCCTCTCCTCCTCCTCCTCCTCCTCCTCTCCTGTCCTCTACTCCTCTCCTCCTCTTCTCCTGTCCTCCAGGTCTGAAAGAGATGATTCCCTTTGTGCGGCCGGCTCCCATTGACCAGGAAGTGTCCCGGAAGCAGAAGAAGCAGCAGGAATCTGGAGGCAAGAAGAAGAAACAGGGGGGCGGGGACCAGGGTCTGAGCTCACAGGTGGAGAACATGTCCGTCAGCAGCTCCTAGGCTGCTGATTGGTCCGTTCAGTTGAGACGACTAATAATCTCTCTCTTTACTGTCTCCTATCTGTCGTCACCATCTAAAGAGGGCTCCTCTTTACTGTCTCATATCTGTCGTCACCATCTAAAGAGGGCTTCTCTCTCCCACTACCCCCCCCCCCCCCCCCCCATCGTGAAGGAACAGTTATTACCTTCATCATCATCATGTTGCTCAAGGTCCTTGTAGTGAGCATGTCAGGACCATATATGTACAACCTGTATGATCTTACTGTGTCAACAACAACGGTAAATAAACACAAACATCAATAAACCGTATTCTGAGTGTTATTTTCCTGTTATGAGATGTTGATCAGTGAAGAGCAATAAGGAAGCCTGGCTCCTGGCTAAACATTAACCTTCTCCAGACTTTACCCAGTAGACGCTACAGTACAACAGCTCTTCCATCACAGGTACGTTTACACTTCTGGTTTGGTATTTTAAACTGTTAGGAAATACAGACTCTAAACTACCGTTACTACTATGATCTATACTTATACGCTTGATTTGTGTTGTTTTAATGAAAGCATTTGCTAAATGAGAACTGCATGTTGTACAACAGCAGCTACCTAGAGACAAACAGGAAGGGCAATCCAAGCTGGAACAGACTGGTGTGAGTTGTGTGTGTGTGTGTGTGGGTGTGTGTGTGTGTGTGTGTGTTCACGTCACCTCTCCCGTCTGTTTAACATTGCTGGATGTGCTACATCGATAAACAGATAAAAATTTAAAAAACGAAATTGCACTGATCTCTAAACTCTATCGATGCGTTATCACATAGTTTCCAGTAAACAGTTGCTACATCTGTTAGTAAGATAGCTGTTGTAGGCATGTATCGGTTACCATGGTTTAAAAGGGAGAGACATAAATACACAGCAGTGAGGCAGGGCAGGTCTCCCCTGAGGGAAGGGATGTAAAAAACATCTGTTGTTCCTGTGCTTCTGTTTACCTCTGCCTTTCCTCTTTCCCCCCTCTCTCTTCTCTCTCGAAATGCAAAAATCCCTCTGGTTTTACGCAGCGTAGAAAGTAACCCTGCAGTTGCAACAAATGACTGAGGCAGATAACGCGGCTAATTAACTAGCTAGCATCACGGTAGCCTACGTCATACCAGAGCCATAGAAACATGTGGAATAGCGTACTACAGGTCTCTACGATATCACGCTGAGAAGCGCAGATCTCTGCAGAATTGATAGTGTCTTCGGTTATACAGCGTTAAAAACTATTAGAAACATGGTAGCCTATGGAAATCGCGTGCCAAACTTTATAATAATAATAATAATAAACTTTATTTTATATAGCGCCTTTAAAAGTGGCATCTCAAAGCGCTTCACAGAAGGAGAAAAAAGCATGCAATATAATTGTATGCTTTTAATACTTTAACAATAACATTTTTTATAAAGTTTAGTATGAAGTACTAATGAGGCTGTGCTGGTTTGTCCCAGGATCCACTGAAGAGAGAAGATGAGCGATGTGTCCGATGAGGATAATGAGATCTCATTCCCAGTGAAGGTGCGACCATTTCACTGCTCTGCTCACAAGCAAACGTTAGGAAAGATATTCTGAGTAAATTCAAGCAGCTGTTTGTCAATGTGTGTGTGTGTAGTTCCTATGGCGTGTGGAGTGTGTGTAGTTCCTAGGGCGAGTGAGTGTGTGTCAATGTGTGTGTGTAGTTCCTAGGCCGTGTGGAGTGTTTGTGTCAATGTGAGTGTGTGTGTAGTTCCTAGGGCGAGTGAGTGTGTGTCAATGTGAGTGTGTGTGTAGTTCCTATGGCGTGTGGAGTGTGTGTGTCAATGTGAGTGTGTGTGTAGTTCCTATGGTTTGTGTGTGTCAGTGTGTGTGTGTGTGTGTGTGTAGTTCCTAGGCTGTGTGTGTGTGTAGTTCCTAGGCTGTGTGTGTGTGTGTAGTTCCTAGGCGGTGTGGAGTGTGTGTAGTTCCTAGGGGTGTGTGTGTGTGTCAGTGTGTGTGTGTGTAGTTCCTTGGCCGTGTGGAGTGCGTGTAGTTCCTAGGGGGGGAGTGTGTGTGTGTCAGTGTGTGTGTGTAGTTCCTATGGTGTGTGTGTGTGTGTAGTTCTTAGGGGTGTGTGTGTGTAGTTCCTAGGCCGTGTGGAGTGTGTGTCAGTGTGTGTTTGTGTAGTTCCTAGGGGTGTGTGTGCGTGTAGTTCCTATGGGTGAGTGTGTGTGTAGTTCCTATGGGTGTGTGTGTGTAGTTCCTATGGGTGTGTGTGTGTGTAGTTCCTAGGGGTGTGTGTGTGTGTGTAGTTCCTATGGGTGTGTGTGTGTAGTTCCTATGGGTGTGTGTGTGTGTAGTTCCTATTGCGTGTGTGTGTGTAGTTCCTAGGGGTGTGTGTGTGTGTAGTTCCTATGGGGTGTGTGTGTGTAGTTCCTATGGTGTGTGTGTGTGTAGTTCCTATGTGTGTGTGTGTGTAGTTCCTATGGTGTGTGTGTCAATGTGTGTGTGTGTGTGTGTGTAGTTCCTAGGCCGTGTGGAGGTGGTCCGGCCAGATGGAATGCAGATCCTGACTGAGGCATGGCACAGCCTGAAGGTGTCCTCTCTGTTTACACACACACACACACGCACGCACACACACGCACCCACACTACATATATACACTGCACTGTCACACGACACACCACACACACAACACAATTATACACGCACGGACACACACACACACACACACACACACATATACACACACATATATACACGCACGCACACACATACACACACACACACACACACATATATACACGCACGGACACACACACACATATATATACATATATATTTATATTTTATTTATATATATATATATCTTTCTCTCTTTCACACTCACACACACATATATACCACGCACGGACAACAACAACACACATATATATACACCACTCACATCACACATTATTACACGCACAGCCACCCACACATACACACACACACACAAGACATCAACAAACACACACACAAACATTGATGGGACATGTGATCCATCTCCTTTTTAGTCTCCAGAGAGAGACGCCACTGAGAAACTGCAAAAGAAGACTAAGGTGTGCCTGTTCCTGTCTGGGAGCAGCATCGACATCCTGGAGCATAAATCGAAGGTGAGGGGTGTGGTTAGATGTAAACATCCTGGAGCATAAATCGAAGGTGAGGGGTGTGGTTAGATGTAAACATCCTGGAGCATAAATCGAAGGTGAGGGGTGTGGTTAGATGTAAACATCCTGGAGCATAAATCGAAGGTGAGGGGTGTGGTTAGATGTAAACATCCTGGAGCATAAATCGAAGGTGAGGGGTGTGGTTAGATGTAAAAGAGGTGTGGTCTTCTGTCTGAAGGATGCAGCCAGCTGTATGAACCCAGAAATAAAATACAGAAATGCTTATAACTTTTCTTTCTCTCCCTTCTTTGACCTCCTCCTCTGGTCTCTTCTTGCCCCTCGTCCCTCCCTCCACCATTCCTCCTGCTCCCTCCACCAGGGGCGGAGCATACCGGGGGGGCGGGACCTGATTGTGGAGGCCTTAAGACACAAGGTAGGTCAAACCCTAACCCACCCTCATCTGCAGGTTATGGCAGGAATAAGGTAGCGTTATGAGAGGGTTATGGTAGCATTATGAGAGGGTTATGGTAGCATTATGGGAGGGTTATGGTAGCATTATGAGAGGGTTATGGTAGCATTATGAGAGGGTTATGGTAGCATTATGGGAGGGTTATGGTAGCATTATGGGAGGGTTATGGTAGCATTATGAGAGGGTTATGGTAGCATTATGGGAGGGTTATGGTAGCATTATGGGAGGGTTATGGTAGCATTATGAGAGGGTTATGGTAGCATTATGGGAGGGTTATGGTAGCGTTGTGAGAGGGTTATGGTAGCGTTATGGGAGGGTTATGGTAGCGTTATGGGAGGGTTATGGTAGCATTATGGGAGGGTTATGGTAGCATTATGGGAGGGTTATGGTAGCGTTGTGAGAGGGTTATGGTAGCGTTATGGGAGGGTTATGGTAGCGTTATGGGAGGGTTATGGTAGCATTATGGGAGGGTTATGGTAGCATTATGGGAGGGTTATGGTAGCATTATGGGAGGGTTATGGTAGCATTATGGGAGGGTTATGGAGATAATCAGGGTTCATCTGATTCTCCAGAACAAGGTCCTCCAGAGGGAGAACTCTGAACTGAGGAAGAGACTGGCTGCTCAAGCAAGAGGGGAGAGTCACACATAGGTACATAGACACACGCTCACACACACACACACACACACACAGATACACTCACACACACACACACACACAGATACACTCACACACACACACACACACACAAAGATACACACACACACACAGATACACACACACACTACAGCAGATATCACCACACACACACACACACAGATTACACTCACACACAGAAAATCACACACACAATACACTCTAACACACACCACACACAGATACACTCACACACACCACACAGAAACTCACACACCACACACAGATACACCCTCACACACAGACAAACACACACACACAGATACCACTCACACACACAGCACAGACACACATTCAAACACACACTCAGACACAGGCGTACATTTTCACTCACACACACACATACACACACACCACACAGATACAGCACAGATACACACAGACACACACACAATATCCACACACACACACAAACAAAAAAAACATTCAGCGACTGCACCCACCCCCACCCCCCATTCACACACACACAAACAAAAAAACAAACACACACACACACTCAATACTACTAGTTGCACTCAGCACACGCATCCTCAACACGAGGCAGACACACAAGCATAAGATTTGTGTTGTATCTTCATACACAGGCCCACTGAGGAAGATGATGATTCAAGGCAGAAGAAGATGAAGTCACGTGACTGAATAAAGAGAATGAAAGATGAAAGATAATTCTTGGAATCTCTTATTTACTCTGAACGTGTTACACTGTCTGAGTCACCTGTTTCTGATTACACAACAATGCCCATCCATGAACAGGTGTTGTATAATACATCATCCAATACAACAGCATTACTTACTTAATGACAATACTAGCATGAGAGACACAGCAGACATGGGACATACAGATATTTCCTTACTGAGCTAAAGTCGATTTTTCTGCTATCAGTACTTTATTTAACTACTTACTATGCTGACTGTTTTTTACTCTCACTGTTTACATTTACATATGTGTGTAGTTTCTATTTCCTACACTTTCAAGACAGGATTGTTACTTTTGTATTACTCTGTATTTGGTGGCTATTATGCACAACAAACCTAAGATAGTCTATGGAGCTGGAGAGGCAGAAGGCAACTAGATCTATTTTCAAAAATAGATTTCTCACATTTTCTTCGCTTAGAATTTCTGGATCACCTGCAGCCATATACAGCAAGAGGGAGTCAAAATTGTTCATATTAATCAGGATTTCTGGGGAAATTCTCTGCGTGTCTGTTGTGTCTTTCTGTATTAATGTGCTAATATGATTTGAGGTCCAGTTACCAGCTAATACAGCGAGTAAAAATAGCTATTTTTTACTTAAGTGTATGTCAGGGCCCAAACTTGAGTTCGCAGTGTCTTATTTAAACATGAGTGTCTGTAGCGTACTTATCTAGAGTGAAGGATGTTTGTCTTTTTGACATCTCTGAAAAGCAGCCAGGATCCGTGGTTTAGAAAGTACACGTGAACATGTCGAGTACGGAAGTACACGCTCTAACACGTGACGTAAGCGCTTACCGGAAGTACAGGAATAACGCGTAACAACAACAGACGGCACGGCAGTGGGTATTGACAATACAAACTTCACTGGTGAATATTGAAGAACAGCTACATTACATGGACGTGTATACGGCAAGGGTAAGATCCCCGCTGTGTTTGAAGAAAACCCCACCTGCTTATTGAGTTACATTACGCTTTCTGACGTTAGAAAGCTAGCTTTAGAAGTTACTCTGATGCTAACTTAGACAGCTGCCTAATTGTGCTGACTCTGCTGGCATGTATCAGTGACCCCGTGAACTTCAGCCGGTTTTGCCATTTTAATCAGCATGTTGCATTGATCATTCAGCCCTCTGCGACTGAGCACGTGACGGTTTGTGTCCGCTCGACTGCAGGGTTAAATACCAGCTCGTGAAGAGCTGACAGATCACCCACGAGACAGCGCGCAGATATGGGGACCCGCATGTCCCATAGCGCTAGTGCGCTTCTGTTGCTACCGGAGAACGGTGACACAGGCCGGGAGAGCCGGGACAAAGAAGATGACGACGACTCTCTAGACGGGCTGGACCGGCAAGAGGCCATCGCACAGTTCCCGTATGTGGAATTTACCGGTAGAGACAGCATCACCTGCCCCACCTGCCAGGGCACAGGGCGCATCCCGTCAGGTAGCTCGCGCTCATCAATGCGTTGATATCGTGGTGGTTAACGGAGTCTGTGAACATGGCGGCGATGCGTGTTGGTTTGAACGTGCAGGTGTGGTTGTCCTTCAGAGCAGGTGAACGAGCTGGTGGCTCTGATCCCCTACAGCGACCAGAGACTGCAGCCACAGAGAACGTGAGTCCTCCTAAACACTTTTTAGCCATTAAAACACTTCTATTGATCGTTATTATCACTGTCATTATCTACGTCACGACTTTCTTATCTTGACAACAATGTTATTGTTTATTGAGTTGTTGGTCCCCACTTTTTTACATACCCTCTAGCCAGTGTACAGTCCATACACTACTGCACTGCATTTACACACTGTGGGTCCATACACTACTGCACTGCATTTACACACTGTGGGACCTAGTGTACAGTCCATACACTACTGCACTGCATTTACACACTGTGCCACCTAGTGTACAGTCCATACACTACTACACTGCATTTACACACTGTGGGACCTAGTGTACTTATTACCTATGAACTGATTTACACACTGTGGGATAGTGTACAGTTATCATATGCAGATGATTTTACACATAGTGTAAGTTATACTATGGCATGTTTAACTGGCTGGGATAGTGGTACGTTACATGATGATTTAACACCTGTGGACTAGTGTACAGTTATTACTACTGACTGCATTTCACTGTGGGATAGTGGTAGAGTCATAACTATGCACCCTGATTTCACTGTGGGATAGTGTAGGTCTATACCATTGATGATTTAACACTGTGGGACCTAGTGTAAGGTCATAACTATAACTGTTTAATGGTGGGCTAGGTGTAAGTCTATAACTATGACATGCATTTACCACCTGTGGATAGGTGGGTACGTTATACACTATGGGGACTGATTTACATGTGGGACTGTGTGTCCTACCATTAATGATTTCCATGTGGGTTTACATACTGGGCTGGCATTTAATGTGGGATAGTGTACGTTCTACATTGCTGTTTACACCACTAGTGTAAGTCCATACATTGTGCATTTACACCATGTGGGTATAACTAATGGCATGATTTTTTTTTACAACCTGGTGGGACTAGTGTACAGTCCATACACTACTACACTGCATTTACACACTGTGGGACCTAGTGTACAGTCTATACACTACTGCACTGCATTTACACACTGTGGGACCTAGTGTACAGTCTATACACTACTGCACTGCATTTACACACTAGTGTACAGTCCATACACTACTGCACTGCATTTACACACTAGTGTACAGTCCATACACTACTACACTGCATTTACACACTGTGGGTCCTAGTGTACAGTCTATACACTACTGCGCTGCATTTACACACTGTGGGACCTAGTGTACAGTCCATACACTACTGCACTGCATTTACACACTAGTGTACAGTCCATACACTACTACACTGCATTTACACACTAGTGTACAGTCTATACACTACTGCACTGCATTTACACACTAGTGTACAGTCTATACACTACTGCACTGCATTTACACACTGTGGGACCTAGTGTACAGTCCATACACTACTACACTGCATTTACACACTGTGGGACCTAGTGTACAGTCTATACACTACTGCACTGCATTTACACACTGTGGGACCTAGTGTACAGTCCATACACTATGGGCACAGTATGTAGTGGTAAGGATTGGACTGGGACTGGTTACAGGAGTCGGTATGTGGTGCTGGTCGGCGGTGCTGTGTGTCTAGCTCCTTTGGTGGATTTTCTTCCTGCTCGTAATGGGTGGAGGATGATGGGATAAGGTCGGTCATGTCTGGTGCTCCTAACATGAAGGTGTGATTGCTGCCGGTTAAGACAGGAATTATTACATGATATGTGCTCATTTATACAGGGAATGGGTGTGAGGTAGGATGGGTGTAGTTCAGTGGTAGGATGGGTGTAGCAGTTCAGTGGTAGGATGGGTGTAGCAGTTCAGTTCAGTGGTAGGATGGGTGTAGCAGTTCAGAGGTACGATGGGTGTAGCAGTTCAGTTCAGTGGTATCACTGTCAGCGTGGAAATCAGTGGGAGTGCATCGTACGTCTAGTAAGTCTACAGACCTGTCTAGTAGCTATACATCTACACTGACCTGTCTAGTAGCTGTACATCTACACTGACCTGTCTAGAAGCTATACATCTACACTGACCTGTCTAGTAGCTATACATCTACACTGACCTGTCTAGTAGCTATACATCTACACTGACCTGTCTAGTAGCTATACATCTATACTGACCTGTCTAGAAGCTATACATCTATACTGACCTGTCTAGAAGCTATACATCTACACTGACCTGTCTAGTAGCTATACATCTATACAGACCTGTCTAGGAGCTATACATCTACACTGACCTGTCTAGGAGCTGTACATCTACACTGACCTGTCTAGGAGCTGTACATCTACACTGACCTGTCTAGAAGCTATACATCTACACTGACCTGTCTAGGAGCTGTACATCTACACTGACCTGTCTAGGAGCTGTACATCTATACTGACCTGTCTAGGAGCTATACATCTACACTGACCTGTCTAGGAGCTACACATCTACACTGACCTGTCTAGAAGCTGTACATCTACACTGACCTGGCTCATAGCTATAGATCTATACTGACCTGTCTAGGTGCTATACATCTACACTGTCCTGTCTAGAAGCTATACATCTACACTGACCTGTCTAGGAGCTATATGTTTATACTGACCTGTCTCATAGCTATAGATCTACTGTATACTGACCTGTCTAGAAGCAGTAGGTCTATACTAACCTGTCTAGGAACTATACATGTACACTATCTCGTCTAAGAGATACAACATATACCTATGCTAACATATTTCCTCCTAAGAGATACAACATATACCTATGCTAACATATTTCCTCCCTCTCCAGTGCGTTTTGTACCATGGCCAGCATCAAGGTTCACAACATAGTGGTGTTCATGCAGTGAGTATCTTCCTGCTCCTGCTGTTTGCATTAATCAGAGTAACCAGAGTAACAGTGTAACCAGTGCAACAGAGTAACAGAGTAACCAGTGTAACAGTGTAACCAGAGTAACAGAGTAACCAGAGTAACCAGTGTAACAGTGTAACCAGAGTAACCAGTGTAACAGTGTAACCAGAGTAACAGAGTAACCAGAGTAACAGTGTAACCAGAGTAACAGTGTAACCAGAGTAACAGTGTAACCAGAGTAACCAGAGTAACAGTGTAACCAGTGTAACAGAGTAACCAGTGTAACCAGAGTAACAGTGTAACCAGAGTAACAGTGTAACCAGAGTAACAGTGTAACCAGAGTAACAGTGTAACCAGTGTAACCAGTGTAACAGTGTAAACAGTGTAACCAGAGTAACCAGAGTAACCAGAGTAACAGAGTAACCAGTTTAACCAGAGTAACAGAGTAACCAGTGTAACAGAGTAACCAGAGTAACAGAGTAACCAGAGTAACCAGTGTGACCAGTGTGACCAGTGTGACCAGTGTGACCAGAGTAACCAGAGTAACAGTGTAACCAGTGTAACAGAGTAACCAGAGTAACAGAGTAACCAGTGTAACCAGAGTAACAGAGTAACCAGTGTACCAGAGTAACCAGAGTAACAGTGTAACCAGTGTAACCAGAGTAACCAGTGTAACAGAGTAACCAGTGTAACAGAGTAACCAGTGTAACCAGTGTAACCAGTGTAACCAGTGTAACCAGAGTAACAGTGTGACCAGTGTGACCAGAGTAACAGTGTAACAGTGTAACCAGAGTAACAGTGTGACCAGAGTAACCAGAGTAACCAGTGTAACAGAGTAACCAGTGTAACCAGAGTAACAGAGTAACCAGAGTAACCAGAGTAACCAGAGTAACAGTGTAAACAGAGTAACCAGAGTAACAGAGTAACCAGAGTAACAGAGTAACCAGTGTAACAGTGTAACCAGAGTAACAGAGTAACCAGTTTAACCAGAGTAACAGAGTAACCAGTGTAACAGAGTAACCAGAGTAACCAGTGTAACAGAGTAACCAGAGTAACAGTGTAACCAGTGTAACAGAGTAACCAGAGTAACAGAGTAACTAGTGTAACCAGAGTAACAGAGTAACCAGAGTAACAGAGTAACCAGAGTAACAGAGTAACCAGAGTAACAGAGTAACCAGAGTAACAGTGTAACCAGAGTAACCAGTGTAACAGAGTAACCAGTGTAACCAGAGTAACCAGTGTAACCAGAGTAACAGTGTAACAGAGTAACCAGTGTAACAGAGTAACCAGTGTAACAGAGTAACCAGAGTAACCAGAGTAACCAGAGTAACAGAGTAACCAGAGTAACCAGTGTAACCAGAGTAACAGTGTGACCAGAGTAACAGTGTGACCAGTGTGACCAGTGTGACCAGAGTAACAGTGTGACCAGAGTAACCAGAGTAACCAGAGTAGCCAGTGTAGCCAGAGTAACAGTGTAACTAGAGTAACAGTGTAACCAGAGTAACCAGAGTAACCAGTGTAGCCAGAGTAACCAGAGTAACCAGAGTAACCAGAGTTAACAGTGTAACAGTGTAACAGTGTAACCAGAGTAACCAGTGTAACCAGTGTAACCAGTGTAACCAGTGTAACAGTAACAGTGTGACCAGTAAACCTGTGTGTGTGTGTCTCCAGGACTGCTGTGAAGACCTCCTACATGGTGCGCACTTCCCAGAACACTCTGGAAGCATACCGCTACATTGACTGTGGCTCCAACACCACTACACACCAGCTCTGACACGCATCACCATACACTGCCTCCCGGCGTGCCACTCACACACACGCCAAAGACTACACTCAAAACCTACACACACTCCTCCCCCCTCCCCCACCTCCTCCCTCCTCCTCCTCTGAGAAGGTTAGGAGTGCTCCATCAGCTCCTCCTCCTCTAAGCAGGGCAGCAGGGGTTAGTGTCTGAAAAGCTTTCAGGTGTTTGTCATGTGGGTTTTGCTGCTTAATTCCTCCAGCCTCTCTCCTGCATGGCCATGGTTAGGCTGACTTGATCTTTAACAGTTTGCAAGTGTTGATAATCTTAGCGATTTCATTGTCCTTTGTTGAGTGAGGCAGGTATGTTACTGCCTGGTGTTGGATCTGGTCAGACTTACCCTTCATGTTTAGGAGTGATTTAAGAAGCAGAGGGCGGGGTCTGGCGCTGGTCTGAGGGCAGAGCCTGAGGGCGGGGCCTGAGGGTGGGGTCTGAGGGCTGGGTCTGATCCTAGTCTTAGGGCGAGGCCTGACGCTGGTTTGAGGGCGGAGCCTGACACTGGTCTGAAGGCGGGGCCTGACTGGTCTGAGGGCGGAGCCTGAGGGCGGGGCCTGATGCTGGTCTGAGGGCGGAGCCTGAGGGCGGAGCCTGACGCTGGTCTGAGGGCGGAGCCTGAGGGCGGAGCCTGACGCTGGTCTGAGGGTGGAGCCTGTGGGCGGGGCCTGACGCTGGTCTGAGGGCGGAGCCTGAGGGCGGGGCCTGACGCTGGTCTGAGGGTGGAGCCTGAGGGCGGAGCCTGACGCTGGTCTGAGGTCAGATCTTCCTGAGGTCAGGAGGGAGAGGAAAGGGTTCATTCAGTGATCAATTTCAAAATCTTCTTTTAAAAAGGGCTTTGACTAGTATTTGATATTGCTAAACTGCATATTGTTTTTTTGAATACAATTTTGGAAAGAAATTGTGCTTGACTATAAAATAAGGGATTTGTTCACTAATAAACTTATTTAATACAAAAAAAAATTGTTGTTTTCATGTTGAGGATAATTTCAATAAAATAAGCCATTTGATATTTGGTACCACACTTTTAAAGTTTTAATCATATTCTTAATTTGTGCATACAAGGCTTTCTTTAAAAAATAACATATTACAGATTCCTTTACAAACAATTAACTTTGTTTTGTACACTTTTTTAGCTGCATGTGAGAAAATATATTACAAGTATTGACCATTAACAAAAACAGATCATGATATATTACCACTGTCAAACAAGTAGTGTCTCCTAAAATAAACATACATATACAATTTTATACAAATAATATAAATGCAGATAAAAGTAGCAAAATACAAAAATATAACAGATTAAAGCTTATTAATACAGGAGTGCTCTGTCTTTGGTTCAGTGGGCCTTAGGTGGTGGGTAGCGTTAACTTGATACATGGTTAACCTGATGCATGGTTAACCTGATACATGGTTAACCTGATACATGGTTAACCTGATACATGGTTAACCTGGTACATGGTTAACCTGATGCATGGTTAACCTGATACATGGTTAACCTGGTACATGGTTAACCTGATACATGGTTAACCTGATGCATGGTTAACCTGATACATGGTTAACCTGATGCACGGTTAACCTGATGCATGGTTAACCTGATCCATGGTTAACCTGGTGCATGGTTACCCTGGTGCATGGTTAACAGGCTACATGGTTCACATGGTACATGATTAACATGGTATGTGGTTAACTTGCTATGCGGTTAACATGGTATGTGGTTAACACAGTCAACATTGTACATGGCTAACTTGGTATGTGGTTAACTTGCTACATGGTTAACTTTCTAAATGGTTAACTTGGTACGTGGTTAACTTGGTTCTTGCAATAAGGTTAGCCTTGGTTAGGTTAACTTGGAATGTGGTCAACTTAGTTGATAGGATAACATTTTGCTTGGTTGAAAAGGTAACAACGGTTTGCTTTGCTGAAATACTCTACAGAGACCCGTTTTCATGGGAATAAGCACTGTGACGTGCAATCTGTTATATTCACTGTGATATTCACTGTGATGTGGGATCTGTTATATTCACTGTGATGTGGGATCTGTTATATTCACTGTGATGTGGGATCTGTTATATTCACTGTGATGTGGGATCTGCTATAAGCACTGTGATGTGGGATGTTATAATGTTGGCGCTATGGTGGATGCTAGTCTTTGTGGAATAGACATGGGTTGAATGCTGTACACCTGGAAGTGATATATTGTAGTTTTTTAAAGAGGGTTTAGACTAGAGATACAGGCATTAAGGTTTATAGATACAGTCATTCAGGTGTAGTGATACAGTCATCCACACACACACTATACACTTCCTGTCATCACAGACATACACCATACACTTCCTATTTCCAGACAGTACACTTCCTGTCATCACACAAACACTTCCTGTCTTCACCCACACACTTCCTGTCCTTATCCACTCTTCATGATGTTGAATCCTTAGCACACCTTCATCTTCCTCGACCCTACTAGACAGTTCTGTCTCCATGACGATGGGACAGCTGCCACCAAGGCTCAGGTGTGATTCTGGCCCAGATCCACCCCTCTCTCTAGTCTTCACTGTGTCTCTGTACAATCCACCCCTCTCTCTAGCCTTCACTGTGTCTCTCTACAATCCACCCCTCTCTCTAGCCTTCACTGTGTCTCTGTACAATCCACCCCTCTCTCTAGCCTTCACTGTGTCTCTGTACAATCCACCCCTCTCTCTAGTCTTCACTGTGTCTCTGTACAACTGTCTAAGCATAACCCTGACCATAATTCTTTGAACAAATACAAGGCTGAGCTCAACCAAGACTCAAGAACAATTTCTGGTTAAAATATCAAGCTAGTAACCCTGGTTACTAAGGTCAGCTAGGATAGTAAATCCTGTTGATCAAGGTGAACAAGGAGCTGCTCCAGGTAAACTAGATGTGACACATTTACACAGGTGAGTCTTTGTGCGTGTTTGTGTGTATATGCAGTGGGTTTAGAAATTGAGGAAGGCACAGTTGTGGTGGTCAGAATGACAGGATGGATGGTTTGTGGTCTCCATGATGATGTGAAGGGGGTGTGGTCTCCATGATGATGTGAAGAGGGTGTGGTCTCTATGATGATGTGAAGGGGGTGTGGTCTCCATGATGATGTGAAGGGGGTGTGGTCTCTATGATGATGTCAAGGGGGTGTGGTCTCTATGATGATGTGAAGGGGGTGTGGTCTATGATGATGTGAAGGGGGTGTGGTCTCTATGATGATGTCAAGGGGGTGTGGTCTCCATGATGATGTCAAGGGGGTGTGGTCTGCCTGGTGGTCTATCGGCGTTGCAGAGAACCCAACAGGACCTTGTTGATGAAGTTGACGATGGCGCTGGCTGGCTGCTCAGGGTCCAACTCTGCAAACAGGTGACACACGTTCTCCGCCAGGCTGCCGGGCTTCCGGGCCACAAAGCCAAACACCCTGCACCAGCAAAACACATCAGGATGTCTTTATCAAGATGGTGCTCCTTTTAACTATGCCTGGACGTAACTATGGGGATGTATCTATGGCAATGCATCTGGGCTACCTGGAGTCACTTTGAGAGGATGAGAGATCTACTGGGAAGATGAGGTGAGCAGAGAGAGATATACTTGGAGGTGAGGTGAGCAGAGAGAGATCTACTGGGAAGTTGAGGTGAGCAGAGAGAGATCTACTGGGAAGTTGAGGTGAGCAGAGAGAGATCTACTGGGAGGTGAGGTGAGCAGAGAGAGATATCTACTGGGAAGATGAGGTGAGCAGAGAGATCTACTGGGAAGATGAGGTGAGCAGAGAGAGATCTACTGGGAAGTGAGGTGAGCAGAAAGATCTACTGGGAAGATGAGGTGAGCAGTGAGAGATCTACTAGGAGAGATCTACTGGGAGGATGAGAAGCAGAGAGATCTACAGAGAGGATGAGGTGAGCAGAGAGAGCGCTATCTACTAGGAGAGATCTACTAGGAAGATGAGGTGAGCAGAAAGAGATCTACTGAGGATGAGGCGAGCAGAGAGATCTACTGGGAAGATGAGGTGAGCAGAGAGAGATCTACTGGGAAGATGAGGTAAGCAGAGAGAGATCTACTAGGAGAGATCTACTGGGAGGATGAGGTGACCAGAGAGATCTACTGGGAAGATGAGGTGAGTAGAGAGAGATCTACTAGGAGAGATCTACTGGGAGGATGAGGTGAGCAGAGAGATCTACTGGGAAGATCAGGAGCAGAGAGAGATCCACTAGGAGAGATCTACTTGGGAAGATTATACCTCGTTAAGATAAATGTTGCCGTGCATGGTATCTTTCAGCCACATCAGCATGCACACACAGATTTGAACACTTACTTAGAGATGGTACGGTCAGAGCTAATCCATCTAAATTAAAGAGAGAGAGAGTCTGAGACCACAAAGACAGACAGTAAGATAGACAGGCAGACAGACACAGACAGGCAGACAGACACAGACAGGCAGACAGACAGTAAGATAGACAGGCAGACAGACACAGACAGGCAGACAGTAAGATAGACAGACAGACACAGACAGGCAGACAGTAAGATAGACAGACAGAACACACAGGTGCTGAAGAACGCACAAACACACATGCACTGGACTACACACATGCCTTAGCGGTTAAACAGCCAGCGATTAAGAACAGATGATGGTGATAATACTGCTTTACAACTAAGCCGTGTGACTGAGGTGTGTTACTAAGACGTATCTAAGGTGCGTTACTAAGACGTATCTAAGGTGCGTTACTAAGATGTAACTAAGGTGCGTTACTAAGATGTATCTAAGGTGCGTTACTAAGATGTAACTAAGGTGTGTTACTAAGACGTAACTAAGGTGCGTTACTAAGACGTATCTAAGGTGCGTTACTAAGACGTATCTAAGGTGCGTTACTAAGACGTATCTAAGGTGCGTTACTAAGACGTAACTAAGGTGTGTTACTAAGATGTACCTACGGTGTGTTACTAAGACGTATCTAAGGTGCGTTACTAAGATGTTACTAAGATGTGTTTCTAAGACGTATCTAAGGTGCGTTACTAAGACGTAACTAAGATGTGTTACTAAGACGTAACTAAGGTGCGTTACTAAGATGTAACTAAGGTGTGTTACTAAGACGTAACTAAGGTGCGTTACTAAGATGTAACTAAGGTGTGTGCTGCACATGCTCAGTTTTCACCTCCTGTCCTGTGGATCAACGCTGCTGAAGGTCACACTGCCGACTGGGTAGTGCCTCCTGAAGAAAACCCTACACACACACAACCATACACGCACACACACACTCACACACCATACACACACACCACACACACACACACACACACCATACACACACACACCACACACACACACAACCATACACACACATACCATACACACACACAACCATACACATGTGTGTCTTAAGATGTGCAAGGTAGGCTGTACAGGTGAAGGGCAGGGTGGGATACGTATGTTTAATTATGTAGTGTGCAGGTGTAAATGTACAGGTATGTATGATGTACGGGTGTATATGATGTACAGGTGTGTATGATGTACAGGTGTGTATGATGTACAGGTGTGTATGATGTACGGGTGTGTATGATGTACGGGTGTGTATGATGTACGCGTAGGGTAGGTACCTGCGCTGGCTGTCTGTCAGAGTGATGCCTTGGGATGACACCTTAAAGTTGACAACTGTTGCCGCTGGACGCGGACTTCGCCCCAGCGTGGCACCAGTTGCCTTGGCGATGGCCTGTGGGCCGGTCAGCGACTCTGTCTCCACAGAACTCAAGTAGAGGACGTTACAGGCTGGAAGGCAGGGGGCGGGGTCAGGAGAAACCAATCAGCCAAGAGAAGAAGAGCAGGAGGAACAGTAACCAACCAGACAGTAGGACAGACAGGCAGTAGGACAGACAGGCAGTAGGACAGACAGGCAGTAGGACAGACAGGCAGACAGATACAGACAGTAGGACAGACAGACAGGCAGGCAGTAGGACAGACAGACAGACAGTAGGACAGACATAGACAGGCAGGCAGTAGGACAGACAGACAGACACAGACAGGCAGACAGATACAGACAGTAGGACAGACAGACTCACCAGCTCCCTGTCTGAGCAGGTCTGCAGCTGTGCTCATGTTGCTGGGGGTCTGCTCTACCTGCTCCCCCAGAGAGTCTGTAGCCACACACAGGGATGAGAACACACAGGGATGAGAACACACAGGGATGAGAGGACGCAGGGATGAGAACACAAACAGGGATGAGAACACACAGGGATGAGAACACGCAGGGATGAGAGCACACAGGCATGAGAACACACAGGGATGAGAACACACAGGGATGAGAGCACATGCAGGGGGATGAGAGCACACAGGGATGAGAGCACACAGGGATGAGAGCACACAGGGATGAGAACACACAGGGATGAGAACACACAGGGATGAGAGCACACAGGGATGAGAGCACACAGGGATGAGAACACAAACAGGGGGATGAGAGCACACAGGGATGAGAACACATGCAGGGGGATGAGAGCACACAGGGATGAGAAACAACATAGGAGAGCGGAAGGGGAGGATGGAGAGCACACACATCTGTGGATACAATGCACTAGGATATAGGAAGGAAGTCCTGTGGCATGCAATGCACTAGGATATAGGAAGGAAGTCCTGTGGCATACAATGCACTAGGATATAGGAAGGAAGTCCTGTGGCATACAATGCACTAGGATATAGGAAGGAAGTCCTGTGGCATACAATGCACTAGGATATAGGAAGGAAGTCCTGGCATACAATGCACTAGGATATAGGAAGGAAGTCCTGTGGCATACAATGCACTAGGATATAGGAAGGAAGTCCTGTGGCATACAATGCACTAGGATATAGGAAGGAAGTCCTGTGGCATACAATGCACTAGGATATAGGAAGGAAGTCCCTGTGGCATACAATGCACTAGGATATAGGAAGGAAGTCCTGTGGCATACAATGCACTAGGATATAGGAAGGAAGTCCTGTGGCATACAATGCAGTGCCATGTTGAATATATAGAGACAATGACGTCATCACACGTTCAGATGTTTCCATAAATAAAAGGGCTTCATGACCTTCAGGAACAGTGATCCTAGATATGTGTGTGAGCGTGCATGTGTGTGTGTATGCATGTGTGTGTGAGCGTGCATGTGTGTGAGTGTGCATGTGTGTGGTATGCATGTGTGGTGGTGAGAGTTGCATGTGTGTGTGAGCGTGCATGTGTGTGTGAGCGTGCATGTGTGTTGTGGAGGCGTGGCCATGGACGGTGTGTGAGCGTGCGCATGATGGTGGTGTGTATGCATGTGTGTGAAGCATCGCATGTGTGTGAGCGTGCATGTGTGTGTGAGCGTGCATGTGTGTGAGTGTGCATGTGTGTGAGTGTGCATGTGTGTGTGTATGCATGTGTGTGAGCATGCATGTGTGTGAGCATGCATGTGTGTGTATGCATGTGTGAGCGTGTATGTGTGTGTATGCATGTGTGTGAGCGTGCATGTGTGTGAGTATGCATGTGTGTGTGAGCGTGCATGTGTGTGTGTATGCATGTGTGTGAGTATGCATGTGTGTGTGAGCATCTCCATGGTGATAACAGACTGCTTACCTTGGTCAGGGATTGTCAGGCAGCAGGGCAGAGAAATAGGAGTGACGGAGTGTTGGTACACCAGTGCTGACAGACTCCCTGGAGAGATGTGTAGAGATGCAGACAGACAGACAGGCAGGCAGACAGGCAGGCAGGCAGGCAGGCAGACAGACACACAGACAGACAGACACACAGGCAGACAGACACACAGACAGACAGACAGACAAACAGGCAGACAGACATACAGGTAGACAGAAACACATTAATAATTATAATAATTAATAATCATTAATTTGTCTTTAATGACTGAATAACTCAGAATGCAGTGAGGGTCCATGTCCAGGTGTTTGTCTACGGGGTAGTTGGGGAACAGACTTTCAGGGTCATAGGTTAAGAGTTTAGGGTTGGGGTCAAGGGTCAGGGTTGGGCTGGAGTTTGGGGGTCTCACCAAAGTAAGGCTCGTTCTGACAGCCTTTGATCTTGACTCCTCTGGAACCCGTCTCAACCAGGAAGTGCCTGACCAGCTGCTCCAGTGGGTCTGAGCAGGGTGTGTAAACACTAAGTTCAGAGATGTGTATATGTGTTTGTGTGTGTAATTGTGCTTGTGTGTGTGTATGTACCCTTGCTGCTGTGGTTGAGGCCGGTAGGGGGCGTGGCCACCCTGAGGGCGAGACCGTACGCTCCCTGGAAGGAGCTGCTGTCTCGGATCAGGAACGAGCCTGGCTCACGCTCCTTTAGCACTGCGATGGCTGGAGAGGAAGTGGAGGAGGGGAAGAGATTAGGTGTCTCCTGACCTCACATCCTGTGTGATGCAGCAGCTCTTATCGTGTACAATGTCTCCTGACCTCACATCCTGTGTGATGCAGCAGATCTCATTACAATATTGCTGACTCACCTTGCTCTCTGGAGATTCCAGGCTTGTACCAGAAGCGGGAGCTGTCCTGGACGACCTTCATGCCCCTTCTGCTGAGGACCTCCCCCTCTGGAGAAGTGTCCAGCACGCCCACACCACCTTCCACATCACCCCCCACCCCACCCCCTATATCGACTCCTACTGTGGGGCAGAATGTCACATGGTGCTGCATGGGGGCATGTCCAGAGCTGGGCTGGGATGGCAGACGGCGCTTATCTGGGAGAGGGGGCTGGGGGCCAGGGGCCTGGGGGCCAGGGGCCTGGGGGCCAGGGAACTGATGGCCAGGGGCCTTGGGGCCAGGGAGCTGGGGACCAGGGGCCTGGGGGCCAGGGGGCTGGGGGTCAGGGGGCTGGGGGCCAGGGGGCTGGGGGCCGGGGACACCAGTGTAGCTGGAAGAGCCATCAGGAGGGGGGCAGCAGGGCTCAGGTCTGGCCTGCATTAGCTTCCGGCCCTGGGTAGCAAAGCCTGGAATGAGGTAGTCAGAGGAAGGAGGCAGGGGGGAGGAGGGGGTGTCTGAGGTCAGCTCTCTGTGAGGGGGAGGAGAGGCTCCATGGGGCTGGTTGGGACTGATCATGGTGGGGGAAGGAGGCCGGGTTTGGGGCAGGGTATTGGGCTGTGGCTGGATCTGGATATGGTCCTGGGGCTGTGTATGGAGCTGGATATGGGGCTGGACCTGGGGCTGGGCCTGGGGAGAAATATAGGGCAGGGTGTGGGGCAGGGGCTGGATCTGTGGCTGGTCCTGGGGTTGGGGTTGGGGCTGGGCCTCATGCTGGGCCTGGGGCTGGGCCTCATGCTGGGCCTGGGGCTGGGCCTGGGCCTGGGATTGGGGTTGGGATTGGGGCTGGGCCTGTGTATGGGGCTGGGGTTGGGGGTGTGTATGGGGCTGGGGTTGGGGCTGTGTATGGGGTTGGGACTGGTCCTGGGGCTGGGGTTGGGGCTGTGTATGGGGCTGGGGTTGGGGCTGGGCCTGGGGCTGGACCTGGGCCTGGACCTGGACCTGGACCTGGGGCTGGGCTTGGGGCTGGGCCTGGGGCTGTGTATGGGGCTGGGGCTGGGCCTGGTCCTGGGGCTGTGTATGGGGCTGGGGCTGGGGCTGGGGTTGGAGGTGGCTGAGCAGGTAGGGGCTGGTGTGTGTAGGGTCAGAGGTCAGGGTTAGGGTCTGAGCAGGAGTTGACCAGTTGTTCCCATCATGAGGGCTAGCTGGGGGAGGATGTGAGGTGGGTGAGTGTATGTGTGAAGGGATGGGGGTTCGAGAGTGTGTGTCTGACCCATTGAGGTCAGTTCTGTCCTGTGATTGGCCAGACTCGTAGTCACTGTTGATGTTGGTGGTTCTGAGGCTGGAACACAAAGAGATGATGATGTCACAGCACAGCAGACAGGAAGTTAGCAGTTAGCCAGCTAGCCAGCTAGCCAGCTAGCTGGGTTGAATATGATGAGACAGATTAGCCCTGGACTAGAAGTACTGATCATGGACACCAACATGAGAGCAGCTGCACTAACTGACTAGTATGTTTAGATGAATGTTGCTTTTGGTGGTTTGGTTTTGTAAGATAAAGCTTTTTTTTTAAACAAATTTTATAATAACCCATTTTTAAACTGTTGGCATATTTTTGGTTTTGAAGAGCAACAGTTAGCGATTAAAATATTACCTTAAAATGCAGAGATTCAGCCCAAAAGAATTAAGAGATGGAGACAATTTAAATTTGACCGTAAGTACAGCAAGAGTAAAAAACTGCTGAAAATGTAAGACGATTCTGTTTGTGCTTGGTGATGAGTTATTTCTGGTTCTATAAAATTTGAATTTACACTTGATGACATTGTTGATTCCTCCATGATATGTTAAACCTAAACACAAACTACTCCCCCTCCTCACATAACCACTCCCCCTCCTCTCATAACCACTCCCCCTCCTCTCATAACCACTCCCCCTCCTCTCATAACCACTCCCCTCCTCACGTAACCACTCCCCCTCCTCACATAACCACTCCCCCTCCTGTGATCCCGAGGTGAGGTCCCACCTCTCCAGTGTGCGTTGTGGGCTGCTGGTGTGGACCGGAGTGGGCGGGCCGGAGAGGTCAGTGGGTGTGGAACATGGCGGCTGGTGTGTGTTTCTCTGCAGCTGCCGTATGGAACTCTGGGAGATGTGGTCCCGCCAGCCCACACTGTCTCCTGAACTGCACATCTCTGAGAGGGAAATGGAAGAGGACAGTTTGTATATTCAGTGTGTGTGTGTGTCTCACCAGTGTGTGTGTGTGTCTCACCAGTGTGTGTGTGTGTCTCACGAGTGTGTGTGTCTCACCAGTGTATGTGTCTCACCAGTGTGTGTGTGTGTCTCACCAGTGTGTATGTGTCTCACCAGTGTGTGTGCGTCTCACCAGTGTGTGTGTGTGTCTCACCAGTGTGTGTGTGTGTCTCACCAGTGTGTATGTGTCTCACCAGTGTGTATGTGTCTCACCAGTGTGTGTGCGTGTCTCACCAGTGTGTGTGCAGGCTCCGGGGGTGGGCAGGGGGGAGGGGGTTTCCGACTGGCAGCCAGACCCGTACCCCCGGCTCTCCGAGGGAGACGGCTGATAGGCCAAGCAGGGGCAGGGGGGGCGGGGATGGTACCTCCCCTCCAGGGGGGCGTGGCCGTGGGAGCGACTGCCCTCCGGATAGGCTGGGTGTCCCAAAGGTAAGGGGTCGAAGGAGAAGGCTGGGAGGTCAGGAACTTGGGGAGTGTATGAAGAGAGGGTAGCCCTACGCTGCCAGAAATCTGCCTCCCTTTCCCACTGTAGCTCCGCCTCTCGTTCCCATTGGAGGGTCATGTCCCGGCCCCGCCTATGCCAGTGTAGCTCCTCCCCCCGGCTACGGCGTAGCCCTCTATCACGCTGCTGTAGCTCCGCCTCTCGGTCCCAATGGAAACCCTCTCCTCGGTCCAGATGTAGGTCGTGATAGGCCGGATCTTCCCGTCGCAAGCTGAGATAGGCTGACTCTTCCCTCCGGAGGCCGTGATAGGCTGAATCTTCACGCCGGAGGCCGTGATAGGCCAAATCTTCCTGCCGAAAGTCGTGATAGGCTGAATCTTCCCGCCGCAAACCACGATAGGCTGAATCTTGCCGCCGAAGGTTGTTATAGGCTGAATCTTCCCGCCGCAAACCACGATAGGCTGAATCTTGCCGCCGAAGGCTGCAATCCCTGCATATGCAGCTAGAGGGAGTGCCATCCAGCAGCTCTGGGTAAGGACCAGGGGGAGGCTGGGAGGGACAGTCCTGAGGGCTGGCCTCCTGGGGAGGGCTGAGTGGGCGAGGAGGCGTGGACAAGGGGCAGGGCAGGAAGTGATGTGGAGTCTGCCGTCCCCACAGCAGGTCAGGTGGGGGCAGGACCTGGGTGGAGGGGTAGTGTTGACACAGATCCAGGTGTGAGGGGGTGGGGCTAGTGGGGGCTCCATTGAGTGTGAGCATGGTGTGGTCACAGCGCTGGGAGCGGTAGTCATGGCGACATGAGCAGGATCTGCCCAACCCCCTGCCCCCCCTGTCCAGCTCAGAGGGGGAGGAGTCACCATCATCCAAGATGGCTGTCTCCCTCTCCCCGCCCTGCCCCTCCATGCGCCCCAGCAGGCGATCTAGCTCCTCCCTCTCCTGACGTGTGGGAGGTGGAGGACCAATCGGCTCTTCACAACGCTCAGGGCCACATGATTGGTTGGAGTGAGCAGAGTGGGTGGAGTCAGAGCTGAGAGGGAGGAAGTGACCTGACCGTTCGTTACCAGAGCCCTCTAGGCTGCCATTGGTGGAGGAGAGAGACGCTTGGCCACGCCTCTTCTTTATCTGGGCGTAGAGACTCCCATCTACAGGACCCCTGGTGTGGGCGATGTCTGTAGGACGAGGAATCCGTTAGGGTTATCATTTCAATGTTGCTTCTAATATGTGTTTGTTACCCTCCAATCTGTCCTGATAGTGTGTGTGTTTGTTACCCTCCAATCTGTCCTGATAGTGTGTGTGTGTGTGTTACCCTCCAATCTGTCCTGATAGTGTGTGTGTGTGTTTGTTACCCTCCAATCTGTCCTGATAGTGTGTGTGTGTTACCCTCCAATGTGTCCTGATAGTGTGTGTGTGTGTTTGTTACCCTCCAATCTGTCCTGATAGTGTGTGTGTGTTACCCTCCAATCTGTCCTGATAGTGTGTGTGTGTTACCCTCCAATCTGTCCTGATAGTGTGTGTTTGTTACCCTCCAATCTGTCCTGATAGTGTGTGTTTGTTACCCTCCAATCTGTCCTGATAGTGTGTGT
>BROE01000021.1:155791-167846 GCA_036571765.1 Plecoglossus altivelis | reverse complement strand
CAAGAGGAGAGATGAGGGTAGAGAGAGGAGAGGTGTGTGTGTGTGGTGTGAGTGTGTGTGGTGTGTGTGAGAGAGAGAGGAGAGGTGTGTGTGTGTCGTGTGTGTGTGTGCAGTCCGGAGGGTGGGACAGGCAGCAGTGGAACACAGACAGCCTGTTCCAGAGGTGAGGTCAGTGCTACAGTGTGACACATTTCCTGTTCCTGTCGTCCACCAGCCCTTCCTCCCTCCCTGGCCTCCTCCCTCTGCCCTGCTGGGGTAGACCGGGATACAAGGACACTAGAAGGCTGGGAGGAGGAAGGCTCAAGGCTGGAACAGCAGGTTAGAGGCTAGTAGGGACAGACTGGTTAGAGAGGAGGCCAGGGAGGTTAGAGGCTAGATAGGAGGCCAGGGAGGGTTAGAGGCTACAGAAGAGGCCAGGGAGGTTAGAGGCTAGATAGGAGGCCAGGGAGGGTTAGAGGCTACAGAAGAGGCCAGGGAGGTTAGAGGCTAAGCGGAGGCAGTGAGTTAGAGGATAAGAGGAGGCAGGGAGGGTTAGAGGCTATCAAGCTGATGGGTGAGGGTTAGAGGGTGAGGGCTAGAGGGTGAGGGTTAGGGTTAGAGGGTGAGGGTTGGAGGGTGAGGGTTAGAGGGTGAGGGTTAGAGGTGAGGGTTAGGGTTAGAGGGTGGGTAGGTTAGAGTGAGGGTAGAGGGTGAGGGTTAGAGGGGTTGGGTTAGTGGATGAGGGTTAGAGGTGAGGGTTAGAGGGTGAGGGTTAGAGGATGAGGGTTAGCAGACTAGCAGACTAGACGATGTATTATGTCTCTGCTGTCTACAGCTTCTTCATCTGTCTTAAAACACTGAACTCAACTAGAGACTGTCTGACAGCACACACTCTCTGACAATCTCACACACAAATGATCATACGAACACACACTCTCTGACAATCTCACACACAAATGATCATACGAACACACACTCTCTGACAATCTCACACACAAATGATCATACAAACACACTCTCAGAATGGGAGAGATAATGACACAGCAGAAGTGCCCACGGTTGGAGGGAGAGAGGAGGGAGAGAGGAGGGAGAGAGGAGGGAGAGAGGAGGGAGAGAGAGGAGGGAGAGAGGAGGGAGAGAGGAGGGAGAGAGAGGAGGGAGAGAGGAGGGAGAGAGGGAAAGAGGGAGGGAGATATGGAGGGAGAGGAGGAGGGGAGAGAGAGATAGAGGAGGGAGAGAGAGGAGGGAGAGAGGAGGGAGAGAGGAGAGGGTGCGTCATATGACCAGCCTCTAACTTCAGCCTCGAGACGGGCTGGACTCGAGCTCCTGTGATGTTTATTAAGGACTGAAGATTTATCTGTCATTTAATACAACTATGTAGCGGCAATTTGCTAAAAACTCACAACCCTTCTTGGTTGTTTTATGTTGTTTAAAAAACAACCAACCAGCCCCGACAGAAAGTCCCAGGTTCTGTCATCCTACCGCGCGCAAACATGCTCTACTGTCCGTGGCTCAGAGAAACATCATCAGAGAAACATCATCAGAGAAACATCAGAGAAACAGAGAATCGTCATCGTAATAAAAGAAAACATTCAGGAAAGAACTTAACGGTGCGCGCGGCTGACATACGCCATCCTTCTGTCAGATACACCGAGCGTGCACGCGTGCGTGTCCGTGCTCTGACTGTCCAGGGAACAATTGTACTGCCAGAGTCCCCTTGTTCTGTTGCGCAACTACACAATTACAGTTATTTCTTCTCTAGTAACATCAATTTAACAGTACAAGTATACGCGGGTCCGTTCTTACCTTAGCACTCATGCTGTCTTTCAGTCCAAGTTTTAAACTTTTTCGACTGTTTATTCTGAAGAAGTTTCACATTCTACAGAAAAGTCCTCAGAACATAGTTCACAATTGGGAGTTGAGTTGTTATCGTGAGCCCCGTCCCTCTGCGCTCATGAGAGGGGCGGAGTTAGAGAGGAAATGCGAGCGCAGATTATGTCACTGGAATTCCTCGCGGTGATTGGTCAAAAAAGGGAGGGCAAAGAGAAGGATTTCGTCGTGATTGGCTGAAAGTGAGGATTAGGTGCGTGATTTCTGGACCAAATCAAATTATTCCACCAAAGCACGTTAAATCGCATGAGGGCCAAAATGGTTTTTCATATGATAATAATGCAACTGGTTAGCAGCCCAAACCGAACTGGGTGTTCCTGTCACCTCAGAGTCATGATCACGTCAGCTGCCTTTGGCGGGCATAGGAGCAGGAGGTCGTTATTTACGCACGGACCGCGCAGAGACAGCCTAGCACGCGCTTCCCCTATTCGCACTACTATTAGCACGGGAAACAGAAGACGCGTGGGTTTATACCAAATGTAGTTTGATTGCGACATCTACTGGTATAAATATGCAACTGCAGCAAAAACTCGTCTGACAGAACTATCCACATATCCACTACAAACCAGTTAAATTATTCTAATCTACCCTGGGTACAGCACATTGACTGTAAGACAACGGACATAATAACAGTCCCTCAAAAGTGATGCCATATCACAAGGATCACCCTCTGGCGACAGCCCAGACAGTCCAGACTCTGGCTCCACCCCCATCACGACACCCCAGACTCTGGCTCCACCCCCCATCACCACTGCCCAGACTCTGGCTCCACCCCCCATCACCACTGCAAAGACTCTGGCTCCACCCCCCATCACCACAGTCCAGACTCTGGCTCCACCCCCCATCACGAAAGAGACACAAGGTGCATGCTGGGTAGAGGACAGGGTGCATGCTTGGTAGAGCACACGGTGCATGCTGGGTAGAGACACAAGGTGCATGCTGGGTAGAGGACAGGGTGCATGCTGGGTAGAGACATAAGGTGCATGCTGGGTAGAGGATGGGGTGCATGCTGGGTAGAGGATGGGGTGCATGCTGGGTAGAGGACGGGGTGCATGCTGGGTAGAAGACAGGTCCTCCTCAACTGTGAGGCCCTGAAATCCCTCAATAACACATCTGGAAATTGAGTCCAGGCTGGATGGGGGAGGGGAAGGGTTAATGGGAAAGAGAGGTGAGGAGGGGGACTGGAGGATATGTGGGGAGGGGGACGGGGGAGGAGAGGGTGGGGAGGACTGGGGGAAGCAGTTAGGGGGAGGAGGAGGAGAGGAGAGGGAAGGGAAGAGGAAGGGAAGGAGAGGTTGAGGAGGGAAGGAGAGGTAGGAGAGGTGAGGAGAGGAAGGGAGTAGGGGGGAAGGGGGAGAAGGAGGAGAGGGAGAAGGGAAGAGGAGGAGGGAGCGGTGAGGAGGAAGAGGGGAGGGGAGAGTAGATGGAGAGGGGGAGGAGGAGAGGAGGGGGAAGGGGGAGGAAGGTGAGGAGGGGGAGGTGGAGGAGCGGTGAAGGGGAAGGAGGGGAGAGGTGAGGAGGGGGAGGAGGAGAGAGGTTGAGAAGGGAAGGAGGTGAAGAGGAGAAGGAGTGGAGGAGGACAAGAGAGAGGTTTTTGCTCATCTTCCTGGTATTTCCTGACCAACAGAACATGAAGCAGCCATGTCCGCTGGACCATGGTGATGGAGGGATGGAGGGGGGGGGAGATAGGAAAATGAAGGGAGTAAAGGAACAGGGGAGGGGGAGGAGGAGGGTTGGGGGAGAGTAAGGCTCATAGGGGCACCCCTGTAGGACAGGAAGTTGGAGGGGCTACAGCTGCTGGCCTGGGAAGTCAGGGTCACATTCTGAAGGAGAAACAGAGGAGAAGCAAATCGTTGTCTGGATAAAAGAGATATTGGAAGAGATTTAAAGACAGACTAGAAATTGAGATAGGGACAAAAAGGAAGAGACAGGGAGATACAGAGAGAAAGAGAATACAACTTGGGATATGTTGAGACAGAGAGACGGAGACAAAAAGTTACAGACAGAGATAGAGACGTTCGAAATATATATCCAGGTAGAAAGATAGAGAAAGAAAGATAGAGAGAGTGAGAAAAGAGTGGGAGAGGGGATTAGAGGGGGGAGAAGAGGAGAGGGAGTGTTTTGGTGGAGGAATATTGTGCATGACAGAACTAAGGCCAGGATTGATGAAGACGGCTGTTGAAAAGAAAGGTAGATTTGGACATGAAGGAGAGAGCAATTAGAGACGAGAGAGAAGTTGAGACAGAGCGAGTTAGAGATCAGAGAGAGAAGTTCAGACAGAGAGAGCAAGTTAGAGACAGAGAGAGCAGTTAGGCAGAGCGAGCAAGTTAGAAGACGAGAGAGCAAGTTAGAGAACAGGATGAGCAAGTTTCTGATGACAGAGAGGCAGTTCGAGGACAGAGAGAGCCAATTAGAGACAAGAGAGCAAGTTAGAGACAGAGAGAGCAAGTTAGAGACAGAGAGAGCAAGTTAGAGACAGAGAGAGCAAGTTAGAGACAGAGAGAGCAAGTTAGAGACAGAGAGAGCAGTTGAGCGAGAGAAGCAAGTTAGAGACATGATGAGAGGCAAGTTCAGCATGAGAGAAGTTAAGAGAAGAGAGAGCAAGTTAGAGGACAGAGAGAGCAAGTTGAGACATGAGAGAGCAAGTTGAGAAAGAGAGCAAGTTAGAGACAGAGAGAGCATTCGAGACAGAGAGGCAAGTTAGAGCCAGAGAGAGCAATGTTGACAGAAGAGAGCACGTTTAGGAACAGAGAGAGAAGTTAGAGATAACAAATGAGAGAGAAGTTGAGACAGGAGACAAGTTTACGAACAGAGAGAGCGCGTTCGAGGTAGACAGAAAGAAGAGTATAGTAGAGCACAATAAAGGAGAATATAGGAGAACCTATGGTTATGAGCTTTGGGTAACCGAAAGGACAAGATCGCGGATACAAGCGGTCGAATTGAGTTTCTTTCATAGGGTCCCTTAGAGATAGAGTGAGGAGCTCGGTCACACAAGAGGAACTGTGCGTAGAGCCGCTGCTCCTCCACGTTCAGAGGAGCCAGCTGAAATGGCTCGGGCTTCTGTTTTGGATGCCTCCTGGACGCCTCGTGCGTACTCTTTCTTTACACACAGTGAAAGCAAAGGGGAGTCTTGATTGTTTATCAGAGACATCCGACAGTAACCACATACGCTAGCAACCACACTGACGTTATTCCTCTGATTCCAAAGTGTTTCTGATTCCAAAGTGTCTCTGATTCCGGAGTGTTTCTGATTCCAATGCGTCTCTGATTCCAAAGTGTCTCTGATTCCAAAGTGTCTCTGATTCCAAAGCGATTCCGGAACGTCTCTGATTCCAAAGTGTCTCTGATTCCAAAGCGATTCCGGAACGTCTCTGATTCCGGAACGTCTCTGATTCCGGAGCATCTCTGATTCCGGAGCTGTCACTGTTCTAATGGCTTGTCAATGTTAGGGTTGGGGCTTGAACATTTGCTGAACAGTACGGCAAGCCATTTGAACAGCGACCTCGGTTCACAATTTTTATAGGTCACTTCTTTACGTACAACCTTTCAAACCACAGGGCAGCACTAAGATGGCTTTGTTTGGTTCAGGGGTAATAAGCAAAGCATACGTAGTGGCAGGTTTTTCGTTATGACAACTTTGCGGAACACAACAGCTGCTTAAGACTTCAGATCAAGGGTTCCACAATGCAAGGTTCTACAATGCAAGGGTTCCACAATGCAAGGGTTCCACAATGCAAGGTTCTACAATGCAAGGGTTCCACAATGCAAGGTTCTACAATGCAAGGATTCCACATTGCAAGGGTTCCACAATGTAAGGGTTCCACAATGCAAGGTTCTACAATGCAAGGGTTCCACAATGCAAGGTTCCACAATGCATGCACAATAGTTACTCATGCTGGAGCATGAGGAATAACACCAGTTCACACACGAAACACACACACACTCGCACACACACATGCTTGCACACACACATACACACAAACAAACAAATGCACACACAAAATGACATTCTCAGACAGGTTCACACCCCAACACTTCCCCCAACACAGCCTAAGCCAGCACAAACACATAAAGTTAATAGTTTACTGACACCACATCACAGTGATGCTGTCTAGATGCTAACACAGTTATGCTGTCTAGATGCTAACACAGTTATGCTGTCTAGATGCTAATACAGTGATGCTGTGTAAATGCTAACACAGTGATTCTGTCCACAACAGTGCCATTGTTTCTGCTTCCAGCGATGTCATCCACACACAACTGAGATAGATGCATCCATGCCATTGACTTGGCCAAACATTCTGAAAACCTATAAGTAGTTGATATTAACTACTAACTCAACTCCCCCTCGCAACCACCCCATGGTCTCACCTTTGTCTGCCTCATAGTGCCCCTGCCCTGGGGGCCGTGTCTCGGGGCCCCTGGCCTCAGCTCCAGGGCCGTCTGGTCCTCAGCACACCAGTCCACACTCAGAGCACAACCCATAGAGACACTGCTGGTCTTTCTCAGTTTACATGTGACCTCTTTCACTTGCTCCCTCTCTCTCTTTCTCCCCCTCTCCCTCTAAGGCACTGTTCTCCAGCCCAGGCGACCAGGCAGCTGTTATGTCAGGAAGGAGAAGAGTGAAGAGGGAGAAGAGGTGAAGCCCTTCCCCCTTCCTGGCGTTCCCTCTTTCTGTCTGCTACTGAGTGGCTACTCTCTCTCTCTTTCTCTGCTACTCTCTCTCTTTCTCTGCTACTCTCTCTTTCTCTCTCTCTCTTTCTCTGCTACTCTCTCTCTCTCTTTCTCTGCTACTCTCTCTTTCTCTCTCTCTCTTTCTCTGCTACTCTCTCTCTTTCTCTGCTACTCTCTCGCTCTTTCTCTGCTACTCTCTCTTTCCCTGTCACTCTCTTTCTCTGTCACTCTCTCCCTCTCTCTCTCTTTCTCTGCTACTCTCTCGTCCCTCTCTCTCTTTCTCTGGTCCTCTCTCTCTCTCTGCTACACTCTCTCTCTCTGCTACTCTCTCTCTTTCTCTGTCACTCTCCCCCTCTCTCTCTCCTTCTGTCTGTCTCAAACACATGTGCAGTACCCTCCCAGAGTCACACTTTGAACATGCTTAACATATTAACAGTCTCTCCTTCCCACTCATACAAGCCTCTCTTCTCTTTCTCTCTTTGCCTCTTTCCCTGTCCAGATCTCCCTCTTTCTCTTCACCTCTCCCTCTGCTTTCAACTCTGTGACTGGCATGCACACAAACATAGGCACAGAAGCACACGCACACACATACACACACAAACACACACAGGCACACACACATGCAGGCAGTCACGCACACACACACACATACAGGCACGCACACAATACTTCTCTGTTTCTTGGTCCCTCAATCCATCTTAAACCCCCACTGTTTTCCTGCTCTTACACACACACACACACACACACGCACGCACGCACGCACACACACACACACACACACACACCACACATACACACCACACATACACTCAACTGCACCAGACACACATACACACTCACCAGACATTGTCTGTATAGTTGAAATAGCTATCAGAAAACAGACCAACCACAATTGTTAGGGTAAGAGAAACACAGTTTCCCCAGCTAGAGTTGTTCTTGTGAAACTAATGACACCTGCTCTACTCCTCTCAGAGAACCACCCTGCCTGGAGAACCACCCTGCCTGGAGAACCACCCTGCCTGGAGAACCACCCGGCTTGGAGAACCTCCTGCCTGGAGAACCCCCTGCCTGGAGAACCACCTGGCTTGGAGAACCTCCTGCCTGGAGAACCACCCTGCTTGGAGAACCCCCTGCCTGGAGAACCCTGCCTGGAGAACCACCCTGCCTGGAGAACCACCCGGCCTGGAGAACCACCCTGCCTGGAGAACCACCCGTCTTGGAGAACCACCCTGCTTGGAGAACCCCCTGCCTGGAGAACCACCCGGCCTGGAGAACCACCCTGCCTGGAGAACCACCCTGCCTGGAGAACCACCCGTCTTGGAGAACCACCCTGCTTGGAGAACCCCCTGCCTGGAGAACCCTGCCTGGAGAACCACCCTGCTTGGAGAACCACCCTGCCTGGTGAACCACCCTGCTTGGAGAACCCTGCCTGGAGAACCCTGCCTAGAGAACCACCCTGCTAGAACTTCTTCTCAAAAGAAACATTCTTGATGTGCCTCAAGAATCCCCTTTTCCCCCCTCCCTCCCTCCCTCTCTCCTCCCTCCATCTCTCGCTCCCTCCCTCCCTCCTCCCTCCCTCTCTCGCTCCCTCCCTCGCTCCCTCCCTCCCTCCCTCCCTCCCTCCTCCCTCCCTCTCTTGCTCCCCGTGTGTGTATGTGGGGAGGGTGGTGGGGGTGGCTCCCTCCCTCTCTCCTCCCTTCCTCCCTCGCTCCCTTCCTCTCTCGCGCCCTCCCTCCTCCCTCCCTTCCTCCCTCCCTCTCTCGCTCCCCGTGTGTCTGTGGGGGTGGCTGGTCCTCGTTATGGGAATCATGCCTGCAAGCCTTCTCAGCTCACAAACAGGAGCAGAACAAAAACACCAGACGTAAACACACGTACACACAGTAGAAACACTACACACAATCAGACACACACTGCACTTACATGATGCACACACAAGTACTCACACTTCTACCAAACTATATATACCAACCATTGCTGTCGTTGTCAGCAGGGCCCTGACCACATCACAGAGGAAACCCTGACCATGTTAAACTATGCAGACAACAGAAGATGCTGTGGATGTCACTTCCTGTATCTCTGAGTCAGTTCTAGTTCTAGGTCCCTGATGACTCAGCTAAAGCAGGATGTCAAAGTTCTGGCCCTCTTTACATGTGAGGAGGAGGAGAAAGAGGAGGAGGAGGAGGAGAAAGAGGAGGCGGAAGAGGGAGAAGAGGTGGAGGAAGAGATGTTTCATGGGAAAATGTCAAAGTTGAGTGTTAACTGTGACCACATGCAGCTGTTCCAGGCAACAGTTGACTCAACCACAGTGAGTCTCGTGCTTTTTCTCTCTCCTCTCTTTCCCTTCTCTCTCTGTTCTTTTTCTCTCTCCTCTCTTTCCCTTCTCTCTCCCCCTTCTCTCTCCCCCTTCTCTCTCCCCCTTCTCTCTCCTCTCTTTCCCTTCTCTCTCTGTTCTTTTTCTCTCTCCCCCTTCTCTCTCTGTTCTTTTTCTCTCTCCACCTTCTCTCTCACCCCTTTCCCTCTCTTTCGCATCTCTGTCCCCCATCTCTCTTTCCCCTTTCTCTTTCTCCCCTTTCTCTTTCTCCCATCTCTCTCACTCGCCCTCCTCTCTACGCCCCATTCTCCCTCTCCCATCTCCCTCTCCCATCTCTCTCCCCCATCTCTCTCTCCCTTCTCTCTCTCCCTTCTCTCTCCCCCATCTCTCTCTCCCTTCTCTCTCCCCCTTCTCTCTCTCTCTGTTTCCCATCAGGGACGTGGGAGGTTCCTCCCCTCATCATTCCAAGGCAGGTCACAGGTCAGAGCTTGGTCCCAGGGAAGGGGGGAGGAGGGAGGTGGGAGAGTAGGGGGAGAGGTGGACTATATTCTTTTATAGTGAGCCAAAAAAAGAAATGTACTTGCAAATTGCTTGCGGATGTGTCAGTTTTGACCAGTAAAAAACGTGGGATCGTGGTAGTATTCCACTACATGGAAGTTTTATCATGACTATTGCTGTTGTGCATTCCTGCCTTCCCCCTGGATTAACCTCAGCCATATGATGGTCTGCCCATTCCCACAGCAATAGAGCTCCCCTAACAGAGGCCATGGCTCCCTCTAGTGGCAGGAAGTTCTCATTGAAAGTAGTAATTTAGCCTTAAGTAATTTAGCTACACCCAGGAGATGTGCAGTAACACTACAGTATCACTACAGCAATACTACAGCAAAACTACAATCGTCCTCTCAACAACAACAATTATTCAGGGCTACGACAAACTAGACGTGCAGAGGCAGCGAGCGAGCGAGCGTGCGTGCGGGCGTGCGTTGCGGGCGTGCGGGCGTGCGTGCGTGCGTGCGGGGATGGCCACGGACGTACGCAGGCGGCAGCAGACACATCAACACGCACATGCTTGCTGTGCGATTCATCTGCGAGGCCCTTAGAGAGCTGCCGTGACCCCCGTCCCTGTTTCACAAGAAACACGGCCTCATCCCATCATCCTCCCTCCCTCCCCTCCTCCTCCTCCTGCCAGCCCTGCTCCTGCTTTCGCTTCTCTCTCCTCTCCTGCTCCTCACTTTCACTCTTCATCTCAGAGCAGCTACTTGCCCGGCACCTCATTATTTCCCAGAGACCCCCTCTCCCCCCACCCTCCTCCCCCCCCGATCATCAGAGAAAGCCCGGAGAGGGGGGTAGAGGGTGGTAGACCTGGGGTAGATGGGTCGAGAGCGAGGGGGGGGGGGGGGGGAGACCCAGGGCGAGAGAGCGTCAGAATACCCCCCTGCTGTGCTCCTTCACTGATGTGACACCTTAAACATGTTCAGTCACACAGAGAGAAGACGGAATGATGGTTCTCTCTCTGTCCCCCCCAACTCTCTCTTTCTTTCTCTCTCTCTCTGTCCCCCCCAACTCTCTCTTTCTTTCTCTCTCTCTCTGTCCCCCATCTCTCTCTCTCTCTGTCCCCCCAACTCTCTCTCTCCTTCCTTCTCTCCTGTCTCTTCGCCCCAGCCTTCAACCTCGTCTCTACGGGCTCACAGGGACAGAGGGAAGCGATGTGCTGACTGGAGGAAGCTGAAGGTGAAAACCAGTCATCCAGAACAGACAATTAAACCCCAGTGTCCTGGTGAATCACCTGCCTGCTGGAGCAGGGAAGATAACCAGGGGCATGCTGGAGCAGGGAGGATAACCAGGGGCATGCTGGTGCAGGGAGGATAACCAGGGGCATGCTGGAGCAGGAAGGATAACCAGGGGCATGCTGGAGCAGGGAGGATAACCAGGGGCATGCTGGAGCAGGGAGGATAACCAGGGGCATGCTGGAGCAGGGAGGATAACCAGGGGCATGCTAGAGTAGACAGGATAAGGACCAAGGGGGCAGGCTGGACAGCAATCAGGGCCTCAGCTCCACTGGAGCAGATGCACCATGCAGGTAGTCCTGGAGGACGGAGGGACAGAGGGAGGGACAAAGAGGAGAGAGGGAGGGACAGTGGGATGGAGGGAGGGACAGTGGGATGGAGGGAGGGACAGAGGGAGGGAGGGACAGAGAGAGAGGGGGACAAAGAGGAGATAGGGAGGGACAGAGGGAGGGAGGGACAGAGGGAGGGACAGAGGGAGGGAGGGACAGAGGGAGGGACAGAGAGAGGGAGGGACAGAGGGACAGAGGGAGGGAGACCACACACATGGCCAGGGAAATGAGGTGCACCAGCTGGTGCAGTATGTTTATGTCCTTCTGACAGGGGCCAGAGGGAACACAGAGAACCAGGTTTGACGAGGGAATGGAAACCTCCCAGTGCATTCTGGGAGGGAACGGACTGTGGACGGAATGTGAGGGAGAGGGAGGCAGGAACACAGAGGGTGCTGGAGATGCTAGCAGCCTGATTTACACAGCAAGCACACACACACACACACACACACACATGTACACACACACACACACACAGCAAGCACACACACACACACACACACGCACACACACACACACACATGTACACACACACACACATGCACACACACACGCACACACACATGCACACACGCACACACACACACACATGCACACACACGCACACACACATGCACACACAGCAAGCGCACACACACACAGCAAGCACACACACACACACACATACACACACATGCAGACACACACACACACACACACACATAAATACGCGCAAACACACACATAAATAAGCACAAACTACATGTTGCTTTCTACAAAAGCCTATGCTAAATGAATACGTTTTAAATGTAAATATCAGGGAGTCCATTCAGGCCCAACACACACACACACACACACACAGCACCAGCCATAGCAACAGCAGGAGCTAAGTGGCCTTCGTGGAGACTGGTGAGAAATGGCCAGAGGAGGAGAGGGGCTGGGAGCAGTCTGGGGGCTGTAATGGACAACTGGAAGCCCAGCCAGAGAGATAGGGAGCAGTAATTGATGTGAACCAGAGGAAAAGGGCATTAAGTAGAGGAAGGCCCAGTCATTATATAGACTGGTTTAAAGACAGAGAGAGAGGAGGAGGAGGAGGAGGGGGAGGGGGA
>BROE01000021.1:143647-155612 GCA_036571765.1 Plecoglossus altivelis | reverse complement strand
CAGACACAGTGTAAAGTAACATCTCAGCTACCAGGCACAGTGTAAAGTAACATCTCAGCTATCAGACACAGTGCAAAGTAACATCTCAGCTATCAGACACAGTGTAAAGTAACATCTCAGCTATCAGACACAGTGTAAAGTAACATCTCAGCTGCCAGACATAGTAAAGAGTAAAACATGGCTGTTACAGTACAGCAACATCTGTATAACAGTATTACGTAAATGCAGCAAACATTGACTCAGTGTATTCCCCACTAGAGGGCAGCAGATTCACAAAAATGACCAGACACCGAATCATACTTTAGCTTTCATCCATTGTTCATAACATGTTCAAAACATTTCCATAGTCATGGTGACTGTTTTGTCACATGATAAAACATTTAAGTCTCATTGGAACTGAACGCAGATGTCCCCTGTTGGAGATTGTTGCAACTTTCTGTTGTAAAAGAATAAGATAAAAAGTGAGAATGAAAGCAGGAGAGAGTTGGAGAGAAAACAAAAAAGGCGGACAGAGTGAAAAGAATGAGAGGGAGACAGAGAGAGAGAGAGAGAGTGAGTGAGAGTGAGTGAGAGGGAGAAAGTGAATGATAAAGAGCAAGACCAGATTCTGTGGTTTTAGTTTGACTCTCTGTTCCCTCACACATTTCCTGAATGGTCACCGTAACCACGGCAACTCCCCAACTGCTCAATCATTGTTTTGACAACCGTAACCAACGCCCCCGCACATTCTTCTGTAGCCTCCAGACTGGAGCACAGCTACGACAGACTAATGATTACTCCCTGAGACATATCTCTCTGTCTGTGTGCGTGTGTATTTGCATAGTGTATGAGTAAGTGAGTGAGTAAGTGAGTGAGTGTGAGTGTGTGGCGAGCGTGTGGTGTGTGTGTGTGTGTGTGTGGTAGATGTGTTTGTGTGTGTAGTATGTGTGTTAGGGGTGTGTAGTGTGTGTAGTGGTGTGTAGTGTGTGTGTGTGTGGTGTGTGTGTGTGTGTGTGTGGTGTGTGTGTGGTGTGTGTATGTGGTGTGTGTGTGTGTGTGGTGTGTAGCTAACAGACTGTCAGGTTGTGTGGTAGAAGTGTGTTGTGGATACCTGCTGGTTTGGGAGAAGGAGGCAGGAGACAGAGAGAGGAGGGTATTAACCAACACTAGTTAGTCTGATTGTCATGGTAATCGCCTGGCTGCACCTCTAGACATTAGGGCCGGATGGGTAATGCTGGGATGCCACCTCTAGCATTAGAAGTTTGCCATGGTAATGCTGGGATGCCCTCTAAGACATTAGAGCGTCATGGTAATGCTGGGGATGCACCCTAGACATAGGTTCTGCTAAACAGCGAAATTAGCTTCCGAAGCTCTGCGTCTGTGTATGTGAATGTGTTTATGTGTCTGCAGGAGTGGTTTGTGTGTCTGCAGGAGTGTTTGTGTGTCTGCAGGAGTGTATGAGTGTTTGTGTATGAATGTGTGTGTCTGTGTTTTTGGTGTGTTTGGGTGTTTGTGTGAATGTGTTTTTGTGTCTGTGTGTTTGTGGTGTCTGCAAGGAGTGTTTGTATGAGTGTGTCTGTGTGTTTTCGTGTGTGTGTGAATGTGTTTTGTGTGTCTGCAGGCAGTGTTTGTGTATGTGTGTGGTCTGTGTGGTTTGTGTGTTTTGTGTGTGTGAATGTTTGTCTTATCCCAAGAGAACTTATGAACACAGTTCAGATTTTCTTTAGACAAATTCAGTTTGTTGTGTCGCTTCGAAACACCCAGCCCTGCTCTGTTTACAAAGTCTTTTACTGTGGTTGTGTGTGCGTTGTGTGTGTGTGGTGTGTGTGAGGTGTATGTGTTGTGGTGTGTGTGTGTGTTTGTGTGGGTGTGGGGTATGTGGTTGGGTGGTGTGTGTGTGTGTGGTGTGTGTATGTGTGTGTGTATGTGTGTGGTGTGTGGTGTGTGGTGTGTGGTGTGTGTGTGTGTGTGTGCTGTATGTGTGTGGTGTGTGTGGTGGTGTGTGTGTGTGTGTGTGTGGTGTGTGTGTGTGTGTGTGTATGTGTGGTGTGTGTGTGTGAGTGTGTGGTGTGTGTGTGTATGTGTGTATGTGGTGTGTGGTGTGAGTGTGTGGTGTGTGTGTGTGGTGTGAGTGTGTGGTGTGTGTGTGTGAGTGTGTGTGTGTGTGTGTGGTGTGTGCGTATGTGTGTGGTGTGTGTGTGTGTGTGTGTGTATGTGTGTGGTGTGTGTGTGTGTGTGTGTGTATGTGTGTGTGTGTGTGTGTGTGAATGCACATGTGTATTGGGTGTGGGCAACTAGTGTCCAACTGGTGTAAATTGTGTATACTGTGGATTCACGTGTGTGTGATGCGTGTATTTGTGTGTGTTTGTGCAAGCATTGTGTATGTTTGTGTGTATGTGAATATGCAGATCAGAGGTCATTTAGGGTTCAGATTGCCATGGCAACAAAAGAACTTGAAGGTGAAATATTTCCAGTGAAAGGAGATAAGCTTTGTCGCCTTGTGACATGCTGTGTGAGCAAATAAAGCCTGCTGAAGGATAACAACACATAGTTTACACTTTGGAGAGGCCACCTACTTTCCAGCCAGTAGAATTCCAGCAATTCTGTTCAAGCCGACCATTTTGGGAGAGGCAGCAATCCTCCTTGTTGTATCAATCAAACTGGAGAATGAAAAGGGAGTGCCGTTTATTTAAATTTATTAACCAACAACATTAGTGAGTCCCTGCCCCTTCTGTCTTGTTCCTCTTTCTGTCACACCCTGATTCATTTCACGTGTTCTCTTGTCATCAGCCCATGACTCTTTCCTCCTCATCAAATCAAGCTGGATGACCACAACATTCCTAAATATTAAATGTGGAATTCCCACCAAAGCGAGAGTGGCAGCCTTGTCTGTGAAGCTGCCAGAGATGTCAAGTAGCAATAATGCAGCTTAGCTGTTCACTGCCGGTCCTCCTCCTCCCCTGCTCAACCTTATCATACTTCCAGGAGAAATCTGTGACCAAACAAGGCCTTATTGCTACTGGGAAACAAAGTTGTTGTCTCCCTCCCTCCACCCCATCTCTTTCACACACACACACACACACACACACACACACACACACACACACACACACACAAAAGAAAATAGCCCAGTAGTTGAGTGGGTTGAGGACAGAGACTGGAATGTTGCAAATTACTGCTGGATGTCATAAATAACCATTCCATCTCGCTATTCTCAAACAACTTTCTGTGTGGAGGTATTGAGGAGTAGAGGGATGAAAGGTTGGAGGTCAGAAGGGGTAAATTGAAGTCTGCAAAGGAAGAGAGAGAGAGATGGAGGGGTTTAAGGGCGGAGTGCTTGTGGTCTGACAGGTCACCTTGTGTTCTCCTTATAGATCGTTACCATGGAGACCAGACCAGTGACTCACCCTCAGAAGGAAGCAGTCAAACCCTTTTGGGACAGGCCTCAAGTTTCCCCCCTCCCTCCCTCCCTCTGGAGAAACATACTGGTTTCCCTCTCATTCTCCTTCTCTGTCTCCATCTCCTTCTCCCTCTCCTTCTCCCTGTCCCTCTAATTCTCTTTCTCCCTGTCCCTTTCATTCTCCTTCTCTGTCTCCATCTCCTTCTCCCTCTCCTTCTCCCTGTCCCTCTAATTCTCCTTCTCCCTGTCCCTCTCATTCTCCTTCTCTGTCTCCATCTCCTTCTCCCTGTCCCTCTCCCTCTCCTCGTTCTCCCTCTCCTTCTCCCTCGCCCTCTCCCTCTCCTCGTTCTCCCTCTTCTTCTCCCTGTCCCTGTCCCTCTCCTTCTCCTTCTCCCTCAACATAAACCCTGTCCCCTGAACACAGCCTCTAAACACTCTGAAAATGTAGCCTCTAAATACAGCCTCTAAACACAGCCTCTACATACAGCCTTTGAACACAGCCTCTAACTGGACCCTATGAATGCAACATACAAACACGCACACAGACACACACACAGACACACACAAACACGCACACAGACACGGACACAGACACCCACACAGACACACACACAAACACAGACACAAACACGCACACAGACACAAACACGCACACACACACACAGACACAAACACACACACAGACACAAACACGCACACAGACACAAACACGCACACCCTTTCTTCATTTCCCGTCTCTCTCTTTTGTGGAATGTTGTGTTCCCTCCAGAGTCCTGGCTCATGTTTCATGAAGGCGTGAAGGCAAGAACAATAGACAAGTGTGTCTGGTGGGAGAGGGGGAAGGAGGAATGGAGGAAGGAAGGGAGGGAGGAAGGGAGGTAGGGAGGATGGCTCTAAGCCCCTGAATGGACGAGACAGAGGGACAAGAGAAAAGAAAACCTCCAGTGTCATCTGTCAAAAACAGAAGAAATCTCCTTCAGGCATTTCCTTCATTAACACATAAGTTTTGGCTACTGTAAAAGTAAACTATCATAATGTTGTTGAATGTTTTCTGTGAAGCTATGTTGGCTGAGTTTTTCTGCTCTACTGAGAGTGAAGAGTCCTCTGGGCGGTGCTTCTGGAAGCTAATCTTCCACCCTTCCACAAACAATCACATGACCTGCAGCTTCTCCAGGTCAGGGTTTACCAGAGAGCTGATGCAAGGACAGTATCGAGCCAGACAACCAGCAGGATGAGAGGGACTGAGACTGAGAGAGACTGAGGATGAGAGAGACTGAGAGGGACTGAGAGGGACTGAGAGGGACTGAGAGGGACTGAGAGGGACTGAGAGGGACTGAGAGGGACTGAGAGGGACTGAGGATGAGAGAGACTGAGGATGAGAGAGACTGAGGATGAGAGCGACTGAGAGGGACTGAAGATGAGAGAGACTGAGGATGAGAGCGACTGAGGATGAGATAGACTGAGAGAGTGACTGAGAGAATGACTGAGGATGATACTGAAACTAGCTATGTTTTTCAGTGAACTGATGGTGTGTTTATTCATACAGAAGCATTCGTTACATGAACACAATCAATCAATCATTACTGATGGTGAGTTAACTAACACAGTACTAATGGTGAGTTAACACAGTGTTACTACTAATGGTGAGTTGACACAGTATACAGGTGGCTACAGCAATGCTTTTAGCTGTTTCAATGCTTTTACATGGTTGCCTTGACATCACGGGTCTCAGACACAGCCTTGCTATCCACCAACGTCTGGGTGACTGTCAACACCTTCGTACCCTTCACCACCTAGGATGTCTCCTCCAGGTCTAGAGCATCGTCCAGCCTGCAGAGGAGAGGACAAAGGACGAGGGAGGACAGGGGGAGAACGGGGGGAGAACGGGGGGAGGACGGGGGGAGGACAGGGGGGGGACAGGGGGAGGACAGGGGGAGGACAGGGGGAGAAAGGGAAGTGAGGAAATAAATGACATCACTAGTCACAGGATTTCCATATGAAAGCCACGCTCCCACTTTTTGCATGGGCCTAGTTTGCATGTGATTTGCTGATTTATTTAAACCGTCGATCTCTTCTGTTGCCAATTGAACTGAGCGTACACAAAGTCCCACAGACCAGTGCAGCTCATCAACATATTTAGATGGGATAGATATTCAACTGCAGGAAAGCCTACTTGCTTGACTTTGTATGGTAAATTACACTGAACTAAGATGAACTCAAATAAAATAAGAAAAACAATTTAAAGGCTTTGCTATGCTATGCTATGCTATGCTATGCTATGCTGTGTTGTGTTGTGATGTGATGTACTGTGTCCTGCTATGAAATGCTGTACTCTGCCACTACAGACTTACTGGAAGTTTCCCCCATCCAGCAGCTTCCTGTAGGTGGCAATCTCAGCCTCCAGCTTGGTCTTGATGTTGAGAAGGGCGTGGTATTCCTGGGTCTGCAAAGAGATGCTAGCGCGAAGCTGCATTAGCTGTGTCTCCCGCTGCAACTGCATGCTGTTGTGCTTGTCCATCTCCAGGTTGTAGCGCATCTCAACATCCCTTAGTGTGCCCTCTAGGGATGACCTCTGGAAGGGTGAGGGTGAGGGTTAAACCGAATGTTCCTCAGTGTGCCCTCCATGGAGGACCTCTGAGAGGGTGAGGGTGAGAGTGAGGGTGAGAGTGAGGGTGAGGTTGAGGGTTAAACCGAATGTCCCTGGAGGACCTCTGGGAGGTTGGGAGCAGAGAGACCACATAGTGTGCCTGAGTGTTGTGATAGAGGGTTAGTGATGTGATGATGTGATGATGTGATGATGTGATGATGTGACGTGTAGCTTGGTGGTCACCTGGCTGGTGTGGGACTGCAGGTCTATTTGGAGTGTTTGAATGGACCTGCGACTTTCCATCGCTGTAGCCCCTGCCTGCTGTAGTGAAGCAGTGTTCTCTGTCACCTGGACCTGCAACTTTGAGATCTGGACACACACCACACACACCACACACAACAAATACACACCACAAATATACACACACACCACACACATACCACAAATACACACACACACCACACACACACATGTAATTACACACATACAGACACACCACACATACACACACCACACGCACACATATACACACCACACATACACACACCACACGCACACATATACACACCACACATACACACACCACACACACACATATACACCACACATACACACACCACACACACACATATACACCACACATACACACACCACACACATACACCACATACAGACATATACACGCCACACATACCCATGCACACCAGAGAACCAATGTCAGCACATTATATAGTGGAGGTGTTAGTAAATATTAATCTAATAAACAGTAAACACAACAGTCGTACTTTGGTTTCGTGCCATGGTGTCAGGTCAGGCTTCCATGTGTAGATGTTTAGTCCTCACAGGACTCTCCTGCTCACCTGAGATTCGTGCCATGCTTTCAGCTCCTCCTGGTTCTTCAGGGCCATCTTCTCATACTTGGCTCTGATCTCAGACATGATCTGGGCCAGGTCCTGGCCTTTAGGGGCGTCCACGTCCACCTGGACTCCGGACTGGGACACCTGGGCACGCAGCTCCATCACTTCCTGTTACAGACAGGATGTGAGGTCAGGATGAATGTTGGTTCAACGGATGGTTCAGATGAAAGTGCACAGCTGGGGGAAGTGTGTTGGAGGCTGGTTTAGAGGCTAGATTAGAGGCTAGATTAGAGGCTGGGGGAAGTGTGTTGGAGGCGGGTTGAAAGGCTAGGGGAAGTGTGGGATTGATTAGGACACTTGGGCACACAGCTTCATCACTTCCTGTTACAGACAGGATGTGAGGTCGGGCATCATCCCATACTTGAGTTTAGGCACATGTGAATATCAACTAGAGGGGTGTAACCTAGAACTGAGGTTTCAAAGTTTACTTAAAAACCCATCTGTGACTCTATGGGCACCCTGCTGACCACCACAATCTCTGTAAACATTCTCTTCTATGAAGACATTTAGCATCATCATCAACTCCTGCAGTGGCCA
The DNA here is from genome assembly GCA_036571765.1 of Plecoglossus altivelis. NCBI lineage: Eukaryota > Metazoa > Chordata > Actinopteri > Osmeriformes > Plecoglossidae > Plecoglossus > Plecoglossus altivelis. The sequence continues at coordinate 148,192 of BROE01000021.1, read as the reverse complement.
GTCAGAAGAAGGGGTGAGACTTACAGCCTGGTGGTTCTTCTGCAGGGTGATAAGCTCAGCTGTCAGGGATTCAATGTCGCTCTCCAAGTGCAGTCGTGACACGTTGGTACCATCCAGAACCTTCCGCAGCTCTGCCAAGTCAGCTTCCACTGTCTGACGCATCTGCGTCTCGTACACCAGCCTACACACACCACCATGAACACAACCACCATGAACACAACCACCATGAACACAACCACCATGAACACAATTAAAAAGTCTAATATACACCCTGACTACAACCACCATGACCTAATATGTACTCTGAACACAAATACAAGCATGGACAAAAACACACACAGACAACAGACTTGGACACAAACACAGCCACACATGCACGCGTACTAACTCTCCTTCTGTCCCTCCTCCTCCTCCACGCACGCTACTAGCTCTCTCCTTCTCTTCCGTTCCTCCCTCATCACACGCACACGTCTACTAGCTTCCTCCTTCTGTTTCCTCCTCCCCTTACACACGCGCACACGTACTAGCTCTCCTTCTGTTCCTGCTCCCCACACACGCACACGAACAGACTCTCCTTCTGTTTCCTGCTCCCCACGACACGCACATCGTACTAAACTCTCCTCCTGTTCCTTCCTCCCCACACATGCCACACGTACTAAGCTCTCCTCCTGCTGTCCTGCCTCCCCACACACGCACACCGATACTAACTCTTCCTCCTGCTTACCCTCCCCACCACTACGCACACCGTTACTAAATCTCTCTCCTTCTGTTCCTGCTCCCCACACTTACGCAACACGTACTAAACTCTCACTCCTTCTGTTTCTGCTCCCCACTCACGCACACGTACTAACTCTCCTTCTGTTCCTCCTCCGCGCACACGTACTAACTCTCCTTCTGTTCCTGCTCCCCACACACGCACACGTACTAGCTCTCCTTCTGTTCCTCCTCCCCACACACGCACACGTACTAGCTCTCCTTCTGTTCCTCCTCCGCGCACACGTACTAGCTCTCCTTCTGTTCCTCCTCCGCGCACACGTACTAGCTCTCCTTCTGTTCCTCCTCCGCGCACACGTACTAGCTCTCCTTCTGTTCCTCCTCCCCACACACACCGCACCACTACTAGACTCCCCTCCTGTTCCTCCTCCCCACACAAGCACAACGTACCAACTCTCTTCTGTTCCTCCTCCCCACACACGCACACGTACTAGCTCTCCTTCTGTTCCTCCTCCCCACACACGCACACGTACTAACTCTCCTCCTGTTCCTCCTCCCCCACACTGGACACAATCGTACTAACTCTCCTATCTTCCTCCTCCACGCACACTGGCACACCGTTACTAACTCTCCTTCTGTTTCCTCCTCCCCACACCAACGCCACAACTACTAGCTCATACCTTCTTTTCCTATCCTCCCCAACACACGCACACGTAACTACTACTCCTCCTGTTTCCTGCTCCCACACACGCACACGTACTAGCTCTCCTTCTGTTCCTCCTCCCCACACACGCACACGTACTAACTCTCTTTCTGTTCCTCCTCCCCACACACGCACACGTACTAACTCTCCTTCTGTTCCTCCTCCCCACACACGCACACGTACTAGCTCTCCTTCTGTTCCTCCTCCCCACACACGCACACGTACTAACTCTCCTCCTTCTGTTCCTGCTCCCCTCCTCTTCCTACCACCCTCTGCAGCTGTGTAAAGGTCTCTCCCCCCCCCCCCCCACACACGCACACGTACACAAACACACAAACACAAAAACAAACACACACACACGCACACGTACTAACTCTCTTTCTGTTCCTCCTCCCCACACACGCACACACTTACTACTCTCCTCCCTTTCTGTTCCTCCTCCCACACACGCAACACTACTAACTCTCTGTCTGTTCCTCCTCCCCACACACGCACACGTACTAGCTCTCCTTCTGTTCCTCCTCCCCACACACGCACACGTACTAGCTCTCCTCCTGTTCCTCCTCCCCACACACGCACACGTACTAACTCTCCTTCTGTTCCTCCTCCCCACACTGGCACACGTACTAACTCTCCTTCTGTTCCTCCTCCCCACACACGCACACGTACTAGCTCTCCTCCTGTTCCTCGCTCCCCAACACACGCACACAAGCTCTCCTTCGTTCCTTCTTCCCACACACGCACACGTACTAACTCTCCTTCTGTTCCTCCTCCCCACACACGCACACGTACTAGCTCTCCTCCTTCTCTTCCTCCTCCTCCTTCTCAACCTCTTTTCCATCCTCCTCTTCCTCCTGTTCCTCCTCCCCACACACGCACACGTACATATAACTGGTTTAGGAAGTCGCAACAACAGGCCTCAGGTTGTCCCTTTGGATCATGATCTCAACGTTGGTCTTCATCATCTCCATTATCTGGGGAGTAAAACAGTTAACCATGGGGGGTCCCCTATCCATGACCTTTAATGACCCTAACTCCCGATGGTGACCCTAACTCCTGATGACCTTAACCCTTCATTACCCTAACCCCAGATGACCCTAACCCTGATGGTGACCCTAACCCCTGATCACCCTAACCCCTAATCACCCTAACCCTGATCACCCTAACCACTGATCACCCTAACCCTAATCACCCTAACCCTGATCACCCTAACCCTAATCACCCTAACCCTGATCACCCTAACCCTGATCACCCTAACCACTGATCACCCTAACCCTGATCACCCTAACCACTGATCACCCTAACCCCTAATCACCCTAACCCTGATCACCCTAACCACTGATCACCCTAAGCCCTGATCACCCTAACCCTGATCACCCTAACCCTAATCACCCTAACTCTGATCACCCTAACCCTGATCACCCTAACCCTGATCACCCTAACCCTGATCACCCTAACCCTGATCACCCTAACCCTAATCACCCTAACCCTGATCACCCTAACCCTGATCACCCTAACCCTGATCACCCTAACCCTGATCACCCTAACCCTAATCACCCTAACTCTGATCACCCTAACCCTGATCACCCTAACCCCTGATCACCCTAACCCTAATCACCCTAACCCTGATCCCCCTAACCACTGATCACCCTAACCCCTAATCACCCTAACCCTGATCCCCCTAACCACTGATCACCCTAACCCCTAATCACCCTAACCCTGATCCCCCTAACCACTGATCACCCTAACCCTGATCACCCTAACCCTGATCACCCTAACCCTGATCACCCTAACCCTGATGGTGACCCTAACCCTGATCACCCTAACCCTAATCACCCTAACCCTGATCACCCTAACCCTGATCACCCTAACCCTGATCACCCTAACCCCTGATCACCCTAACCCTGATCACCCTAACCCTAATCACCCTAACTCTGATCACCCTAACCCTGATCACCCTAACCCTGATCACCCTAACCCTGATGGTGACCCTAACCCTGATCACCCTAACCCTGATGGTGACCCTAACCCCTGATCACCCTAACCCTGATCACCCTAACCCTGATCACCCTAACCCCTAATCACCCTAACCCTGATCACCCTAACCCTGATCACCCTAACCCCTGATCACCCTAACCCTGATCACCCTAACCCCTGATCACCCTAACCCTGATCACCCTAACCCTGATCACCCTAACCCTGATCACCCTAACCCCTGATCACCCTAACCCCTGATCACCCTAACCCTGATCACCCTAACCCTGATCACCCTAACCCCTAATCACCCTAACCCTGATCACCCTAACCCTGATCACCCTAACCCTGATCACCCTAACCCCTGACCACCCTAACCCCTGATCACCCTAACCCCTGATCACCCTAACCCTGATCACCCTAACCCTGATCACCCTAACCCTAATCACCCTAACCCTGATCACCCTAACCCTTATCACCCTAACCCTGATCACCCTAACCCTGATCACCCTAACCCTAATCACCCTAACCCTGATCACCCTAACCACTGATCACCCTAACCCCTAATCACCCTAACCCTGATCACCCTAACCCTGATCACCCTAACCCTGATCACCCTAACCCTGATCACCCTAACCCTGATCACCCTAACCCTGATGGTGACCCATGGTGCCAGTATCCTCTGAGAACATTAACCCTCAACTGAAATGGTGAATTTACTTAAAATAATAATCCAGACATGCCCAATCATAAAGGTCCAGTATTTTATGAACCTAAGTCTATTTTATGATCTGAAATACAACTTCCAGCGAAGGAACAAGAGCTGGTTTTGACGATCCAAATTCCACATTGTTAGCTGAGAGATAAGGAAGCGGGACAGAAGTCATTGTAATGTCTATTTCTCACACTGTTCCATCAAACCACAGTAAACTTTAATACATCTCACTATAGTAAATCTGTCCAGTTTATGAACTGGCTCCTGTTTCTGTCTTTCGCTCTGTGAGCAGTTTTATATCAGGTCGTGTTTCAGCTCAATGTCTCTTTTTCAATCTCTCTCCCTCCCCTCCTCTCCCCTCCTCTCCCCCTCACCTTCTTGCGCAGGTCGTCCAGGACAGCCTGGTAGCGGCTGTAGTCGTGGAGGTCTGGTCCTCTCT
>BROE01000021.1:85967-135017 GCA_036571765.1 Plecoglossus altivelis | reverse complement strand
GGGAAGTCTGTTGGAGCTTGGTCCAGAGGCTGGTTCAGAGGCTGGGGGTGACTGCTTACGTTGTCGTGGTTCTTCTTGAGGAAGATGAGTTCCTCTTTCAAGCCTTCGATCTCGCTCTCCAGGTTCATGCGACCCAAGTTGGTGTCATCGATCACCTTTCTCAGTCCCACAATGTCAGCCTCTACCGACTGGCGGATAGACAGCTCTGACTCGTACCTACACAAAGCACACACACACACATGCATCAGTAATGACCCTTAATCTCCTCTGTTGTCTATTCAAACTGTGTGTGCCTAAGGTGTGGCTCTAACTGTCTGTTTCTAAACCCTCCCGACATCATCAGTGTAAACACACAGAGCTGTGTGGGCAGTGTAAACACACAGGGCTCCTCTTACTTCACTCTGAAGTCATCAGCGGCGAGGCGAGCGTTGTCAATCTGCAGTATCAGACGGGCGTTGTCCACAGTTGCATCGAACACCTGAAACACAGATAAGGTCAATTCTGGCTTGACATCTCTCCATTTATTTAGTTACAGAAGGAAGATGGAGCCAATCATTAACCTGCTGATGTAGCTGGTAATATGGCCACCATCTGCTGTGCGTGGAAATGTGTGCGTGTAAGGGGTGTGTAAGCGTGTGTGTGTGGATGGGTGTACCCTGGGTTGGGTTTCCTGTTGCTATCATGTACAGACTTGTTTGTGTCGTGGAAAGAGTACGCATCACTTCCTGTTAGCAGGAAGTAGTTGTAATGCTGAGCCGTGGAATTAGATTTATCTGGATTAAACCAGTCTGTTAAATCAATGTTCAGTAGGACAAATCCCAATCCTAACATCCTAATACATTCTCTAACCCCAAAACCCAGTCTTAGTCCTCACCCAAACCACCCTGACCCGTCTCTAACTGCAGTGTTAGGGACTATGTAAACACCATAAGTGGCCATAGAGTTAGAGTTAGCTCCTTTCCTGACGCTGCATGATTATCCACATTGCCACCTCTTGACTCCTATCCTGTCCTTTATTCTTCCTCTCCTCTCCCCCTCTCCTGTCCTCTCCTCCCCCCTCTCCTTCTCTCCTCCCCCTCTCGCGTCCTCCTTCCTCCCCCTCTCCTGTCCTCTCCTCCCCCCTCTCTGTCCTCTCTCCCCCTTCTCCTGTCCTCTCTTCCGCCCCTCTCTTCCTTTCTCCTTCCTCCCCACCCTCTTCCCTTTCCTCTCCTCCCCCTCTCTTCCCTTCTCCTCTCCTCCCCCTCTCTTCCCTTCTCCTCTCCTCCCCCTCTCTTCCCTTCTCCTCTCCTTCCCCTCTCTTCCCTTCTCCTCTCCTCCCCCTCTCTTCCCTTCTCCTCTCCTCCCCCTCTCTTCCCTTCTCCTCTCCTTCCCTCCAGGTTAAAACGTTTTGTTTGTTCTCATTTGTAAATGTTCACATTTGCAAGGCAAAGTTTACTGACCTTGTTCCCAAGTTTAACTTCTGGGAACTGAGTTAGCTGGCTGAGCCGGTTGCCTTCAGCAGTTGTACTGATTATAAATAATGATGATAGATATGTATGTTTATACATTGATCACTGACTGTCTGAGATTTTATCTGAGCTCCATGAACCAACCCAGACTGCGTGACCGGAATGTTCCACACGGAAACGTTTTCCTCATGTTCCTTCTCCACTGCTGGTTCACAGCAGTCACACAGTGAAAGCAGGGCTGACACCTCCTAGTTTTAACTGAGTCTTGGGATGAGTTACTAATTGTTCAGTGTTTGTCAGTTCTGTAGTACTAAAATCAGTAAGCACTGTGCAAGGATGAGTGGGGTATGCTGTTACTCATTGTTGAAATACACACACACACTAACACACACTCACCCTGCTAGTGGGCTTCATTATGAGAAGTAAGCAGTGCAGTTTGAAAGCACTTCTAAACTAATTAATCCAAACTCCACCCTGTGAGAACGGTCATTCTTACAGGTCTGTGTAGGTGTGACCACTCTTATCAGCCCAGGTGACACAGCCTTGCATCAGCTAGTGTTTTCACACGCCTGACAGCGTGTTCACATCTTTGTTTCAAACACTCCCCCAGCTGCACAGGCTTTAAAACAACTTCCTCTGAGCCACACAAACAGTTAATACGAAACATTTGAGATGACTTATGCATGATTCAATTTCCAGGAAGTATTTCCTAATGCGTATATGCACATGTCCCCCCTTCCTTCTCTGTATTTACACACAGCTCCCCTCATTCCCACCCCACCAGGAACGCACCTTGCTCCCCTTTCAAACTGCCCCAACTAATCCAACCCTAACCCACCAGGATATAGTCCAATCTCAGATCACCACAGACCCCCACAAACTGCTTCCTGTCTATCCTATTCTGCTTCCTGTCTGCTTCCTGTCCCTCCTTGGTCTCATTCCATACTGTCCCACCCTGTCCTGTCCCCTGCCCACCACCTTTCCTGACTTGTCACCCAGCAGCAATCTGTCCCAGTCAACACATTGATTTAATGAACGACAAACTCATTTGCTCTAATCAGCAGACAGCTTTAACCAACTACAAAAAATGTGCTTTACACAGAACAAAGCGTTAATGAACTACAAATTAATTTCGTTAATCATCAGATCGCTTTAACGAGTCTCTCTGGGCGTCTGATGGTAGGTCAGCAACTCTTTTTTTCTGTCTCTCAATTTCTATTTCCACTTGACTGTGTACTTTTAGTAGCCACAGTCCTCTCCCTCCCTCCCCCTTCCTCCCCCTCGCTCCCTCTCGCTCCCCCTTCCTCTTTCACATGCCTCCTAGCCAGCTCCCCTCCTGCCTCCCTCCTTTTCAGGCCCTAACAACACACAAGGCCTTCTGTTTTCCCCCCTCCTCTCCCCCTCACCTTCTTGCGCAGGTCGTCCAGGACAGCCTGGTAGCGGCTGTAGTCGTGGAGGTCTGGTCCTCTCTTCTCCAGGGCCTCTCTGATCTTCAGCTCCAGCTTGCCGTTGGCCTGCTCCAGGTTCCTGACTGTCTCCAGGTAGGAGGCCAGACGCTCGTTCAGGTTCTGCATGGCGAACTTCTCGTTGCCCGTGATGTTGGCCGTGTCGCCTCCCACCTGCAAGGAAGAGGCGGTGGAGCCCCCTTGGCCCCCCATGGAGCTACGGACCCCAGAGTAGGAGGACGAGGAGATGCGGGCCCCCTGGCCCCCGGCCCCCCCGTAGATGCTGGCTGCGCGGTAGGAGGGGGCGGCCGAGGAGCGGGTGAAAGACGCATGACTGGATGGCACCTTGGAGGTGTGCACTGAGTAAGAGCTGCTTCTATAGCTCATGGTGCTAGAGAGACACTGACTATGGAGGGAGACTGACTAGAGAGAGAGAGACACTGACTAGAAAAAGAGACTGACTGGAGAGAGAGTTGTAGCAAGTGAGAATGACAAGAGAGCTGAAGCAGGGTAGACCTCAGTAACAAGGGATGGAGGGAGGAAGCAGCTGCACTTTTATAACCTGCCGGCCCCACAGACCCTGCCCCCTGGCCCTCCCCCTGCCCTGGCCACGCCCCCTTTTCTGCTCTGCACCCGCAGGAATTCCATTTGGAACTTTCAAACTACTGCCTGAAGTTGTTTACTGGAAGCTCATTCTCTGAGGATTCACATCAGCAAATCCGAGGTGTGTATTTTACACTATGTCAAAATGTGTGTTCTATACCACACCACTCACATTAATCTCTGTGTCTATGCTGTGTATATTTATAAGCGTTACAGACAAATTACCATTCATTGTACAATAAAAGCCCTTTGTAGTATGTCTCCCTGCCTTTCCTGCCACTCTTAAACTGTCCAATAGAGAATGAATAACGCCCCAAAATACATACAAAAGGAATAAAGAAAATGTGCTTCAATATTTGCGTGTAGGGAAGGATAGGGAGGGATGAGAGAGAGCTGGAGGGATGAGAGAGAGCTGGAGGATAATAAGATGGGATGAGGGAGATTAAGTTGTGAGTGAAAGAAGAGGCTGTGACAGAGGTACAGGGATGGTGGTAGTGACAGATAAGGGTGATTAGTCACAGGTCAGATCCAGTCAGAGGTGTCGTGATCAGGCCTGAACAGGACAGGGCAACCCTGAACCACAGTACAAACACTCTGAGTGTCCTGAGGTAGGGAGGATGTGCTGTAAGTGTCCTGAGGTAGGAGAGGATGTGCTGTAAGTGTCCTGAGGTAGGGAGGATGTGCTGTAAGTGTCCTGAGATATGGAGGATGTGCTGTAAGTGTCCTGAGGTAGGGAGGATGTGCTGTAAGTGTCCTGAGGTAGGAGAGGATGTGCTGTAAGTGTCCTGAGGTAGGGAGGATGTGCTGTAAGTGTCCTGAGATATGGAGGATGTGCTGTAAGTGTCCTGGGGTAGGGAGGATGTGCTGTAAGTGTCCTGAGATAGGAGAGGATGTGCTGTAAGTGTCCTGAGGTAGGGAGGATGTGCTGTAAGTGTCCTGAGGTATGGAGGATGTGCTGTAAGTGTCCTGAGGTAGGGAGGATGTGCTGTAAGTGTCCTGAGGTAGGAGAGGATGTGCTGTAAGTGTCCTGAGGTAGGGAGGATGTGCTGTAAGTGTCCTGAGATAGGAGAGGATGTGCTGTAAGTGTCCTGAGGTAGGGAGGATGTGCTGTAAGTGTCCTGAGATAGGAGAGGATGTGCTGTAAGTGTCCTGAGGTAGGGAGGATGTGCTGTAAGTGTCCTGAGGTAGGGAGGATGTGCTGTATGTGTCCTGAGGTAGAAGAGGATGTGCTGTAAGTGTCCTGAGGTAGGAGAGGATGTGCTGTAAGTTTCCTGAGATATGGAGGATGTGCTGTAAGTGTCCTGAGATAGGAGAGGATGTGCTGTAAGTTTCCTGAGGTAGGAGAGGATGTGCTGTAAGTGTCTTGAGGTAGGAGAGGATGTGCTGTAAGTTTCCTGAGATATGGAGGATGTGCTGTATGTGTCCTGAGGTAGGAGAGGATGTGCTGTATGTGTCCTGAGGTAGGAGAGGATGTGCTGTAAGTGTCCTGAGGTATGGAGGATGTGCTGTAAGTGTCCTGAGGTAGGAGAGGATGTGCTGTAAGTGTCCTGAGGTAGGGAGGATGTGCTGTAAGTGTCCTGAGGTAGGGAGGATGTGCTGTAAGTGTCCTGAGGTAGGGGAGGATGTGCTGTAAGTGTCCTGAGGTAGAAGAGGATGTGCTGTAAGTGTCCTGAGGTAGGGGAGGATGTGCTGTAAGTGTCCTGAGGTAGGTGAGGATGTGCTGTAAGTGTCCTGGGGTAGAGAGGATGTGCTGTAAGTGTCCTGAGGTAGGAGATGATGTGCTGTATGTGTCCTGAGGTAGGAGAGGATGTGCTGTAAGTGTCCTGAGGTAGAAGAGGATGTGCTGTAAGTGTCCTGAGGTAGGAGAGGATGTGCTGTATGTGTCCTGAGGTAGAAGAGGATGTGCTGTAAGTGTCCTGAGGTAGGAGATGATGTGCTGTATGTGTCCTGAGGTAGGAGAGGATGTGCTGTAAGTGTCCTGAGGTAGGAGATGATGTGTTTGTTTCTATGTCAGGATGTGAAGCTTCGACAGAATATCAGCCACGGTCCCAACACCCATGATCACGTCCACAGTCTCCCCTCCCCACACAAGGTTGTAACACAGCGTTGTCAATACACACGTCTGTGTGTAAACACAGTGTGTGTTTGTATGTACGGTGTGTGTGTGTAAAGGCAGTGTGTGTTTGTATGTACAGTGTGTGTGTGTAAACACAGTGTGTGTGTATGTACAGTGTGTGTGTGTGTGTAAACACAGTGTGTGTGTAAGCAGTCAAACAAACCTCCTATTGTCAACATTGTTTAATGTGAACATACAGTAAATACCCCACCCACACAGGGAAAGCCCTGCTAACAAAGCCAAAGACACAAAGTGCTCCATCTTTCTATAGAGTCCTGGATCTGCCTTTTTATGTGTGTGTTCTTGTCTGGGTGTGTGTGCACGCTTTTTAAATATGTTTATCCTGGTAAACTGTTTGAGAACCAATTTTCATTGAAACACATTACCTGGCCACTTTCATTCACTAGGGGTAATTTGAAATTTCCTATTAACCTATAACATGCTTTGGACAGTGGGAGGAAGCTGGAGTTCCTGAGAGAAGCCATGGTAACACCAAGAGGACATACAGACTCCACCCAGAGAGATCGTGGCCATGGTAACACCAAGCGGACATACAGACTCCACCCAGAGAGATCATGTGATGTTGGATTAGGCCCAAGAATCGAACCCATAATCTCCTTATAGGGAAGCAAGAGCTCTAACCACACTGCCACCGTTCCATTTTCATATGTGTTTGTGTTTGTCATGTGTTGTCTTATGTGTGTGTTCATGTGTGTGTTATGTGTTGTGTTCATGTAGAATGTTGTGTTTTATGTGTGTGTTTAGTGTGTGTTCATGTGTGTGTTTGTGTTTTTGTGTGTTTGTGTTTGTGTTTATGTGTGAGTGTGTTTATGTGTGGTACTGCTGTGTCGTGTTTATGTGCTGTGTTTGTTTGTGTTCATGTGTGTGTTCATGTGTGCAGTTTATGTGTGTGATTCCAGTTTTTGTGTGTGTGTTTCATGTGTGTGTGTTTATGTGTGTGTTTTATGTGTGTGTTTATTGGTGTGTTTATGTGTGTGTTCATGTGTTCATGTGTATGGGTGTGTTCATGTGTGTTGTTGATTTATGATGTGTGTTTATGTGTGTGTTTATGGGTGTGTGTTTATGTGTGTGTTTATATGTGGTGTGTGTTTATATGAGGGTGTTAAAAAACCCGCACAACCAAACCCCCACCCCCCCAGGAGGGGAGGATATGTGTGGTGTGTTCATGTGTGTGTTCATATTGTGTGTGTGTGTTTGAGTGTGTGTGGTGTTTCATGTGTAAGTGTGTGTGAGTGTGTAAGTGTTGTGTGCATGTGTGTGTTATGTGTGTTTCAAAGAGTATGTTGTGTGTGTGTGGTGTGAGAGAGAGAGTTGTTTGTGTTCATTTGTGTGTTATGGTGTTTTCATGAGGGCGTATGCAGTGTGTTTCATTTGTGTTTTTTTTGTGTTTGTGTGTGTGTTCATTTGTGTGTTTATGTGTGTCTGTGTTGTGTGTGTGTGTAGTGGAGTGTGTGCTATTTGTGTGCCTGATGTGTGTGTGTGTTTGTTCTGCTTGCCTGTGTGCTACACGAAAATTAAAATGAATTCCAAACAAAGTGAAACAATTGAAAACCTTTATGCTCCTCTGCTGGAGCTTGAACGCTCTGAGGACATTAAGTATGTTAAGACTAAGAACATTTAGTATGTTCTGTTAGGACTTGACAAGAACATTTAGTGTGTTCTGTTAGCGCTAGACAAGAACATTTAGCATGTTCTGTTAGGGCCAGACAAGAACATTAGTATGTTCTGTTGGGGCTAGACAAGCACTTCTAGTATGTTCTGTTAGGGCCAGACAAGCACTTCTAGTATGTTCTGTTAGGGCCAGACAAGCACTTCTAGTATGTTCCTCCAGGAAGGGGGCAGCTCTGGCTGAGAGGCTGGTATTGTTCCCAACTCATTACATTCTGACCCTGGGTCAGGGAACACCCACCTACCCTTAAATCACACACCCAGACATCAGAGGTGTCAAACTGGTCAGAGACCACAGGAGAGGGGAAAGAGGGGAAGAAAGGGGAGGGGAACAGAGGAGAGGGGAAGAGAGGGGAGGGGAGGAGAGGGGGGACGTTTTTTATGAAAATACATGAGTGGCTAGTATGACGTTTTTGGCTAAAATACGTAAGAGCTTAGTATGACGTTTTTGGCTGAAAAGACGTAAGGGGTTAGTATGACGTTTTTGATGAAAATACATAAGGGGGTTAGTATGACGTTTTTGGCTAAAATACGTAAGGGGTTATTATGACGTTTTTGGCTGAAAAGACGTAAGGGGGGGTATGACGTTTTGGGCTGAAAAGACGTAAGGGGTGGGTATGACGTTTTTGGCTGAAATACGTAAGGGGTTAGTATGACGTTGTTGATGAAAATACATAAGGGGTTAGTATGATGTTTTGAGCAGAAAATACATAAGGGGTTAGTATGACGTTTTTGGCTGAAAAGACGTAAAGGGAGGGTATGACGTTTTGGGCTAAAAAGACTTAAGGGGGGGGTATGACGTTTTTGATGAAAATACATAAGGTGTTAGTATGATGTTTTGACCAGAAAATACATAAGGGGTTAGTATGACGTTTTTGATGAAAATTCAGTTAAGGGGGTAAGTATGACTTTTGGCTAAGAATACGTAAGGGGTTAGTATGACGATTTTGGCTGAAAAGACGTAAGGGGTTTAGTATGACGTTTTTGATGAAAATACATAAGGGGTTAGTATGACGTTTTTTATTGAAAATACGTAAGGGGGGGGGTATGACGTTTTTGATGAAAATACATAAGGGGTTAGTATGACGTTTTTTATGACAATACGTAAGGGGCTAGTATGACGTTTTTGATGAAAATATATAAGGGGTTAGTATGACGTTTTTGATGAAAATACATAAGGGGTTAGTATGACGTTTTTGGCTAAAACACGTAAGGGGGGGTGTGACGTTTTGGGCTGAAAAGACGTAAGGGTGGGTATGACGTTTTGGGATGAAAAGACGTAAGGGGGGGTATGACGTTTTGGGCTGAAAAGACGTAAGGGGTGGGTATGACGTTTTTGGCTGAAAAGACGTAAGGGGTGGGTATGACGTTTTGGCTGAAAAGACGTAAGGGGTGGGTATGACGTTTTGGGAAGAAAAGACGTAAGGGGGGGGTATGACGTTTTTGGGCTGAAAAGACGTAAGGGGGGGTATGACGTTTTTGGCTGAAATACATAAGGGGTTAGTATGACGTTTTTGATGAAAATACATAAGGGGTTAGTATGATGTTTTGAGCAGAAAATACATAAGGGGTTAGTATGACGTTTTTGGCTGAAAAGACGTAAGGGGGGGGTATGACGTTTTTGATGAAAATACATAAGGGGTTAGTATGACGTTTTTGATGACAATACGTAAGGGGTTAGTATGACGTTTTTGATGAAAATACATAAGGGGTTAGTATGACGTTTTTGGCTAAAATACGTAAGGGGTTAGTATGACGTTTTTGATGAAAATACATAAGGGGTTAGTATGACGTTTTTGATGAAAATATATAAGGGGTTAGTATGACGTTTTTGGCTGAAAAGACGTAAGGGGGGGTATAACGTTTTGAGCTGAAAAGACGTAAGGGCGGGGGTATGACGTTTTTGGCTGAAATACTTAAGGGGTTAGTATGACGTTTTTGATGAAAATACGTAAGGGGTTAGCATGACGTTTTTGGCTGAAAAGACGTAAGGGGTTAGTATACGTTTGATGAAAATACATAAGGGGTTAGTTAGTATTTTTTGAGCAAGGAAAATACATAAGGGTTAGGTATGACGTTTTTGGCTGAGAAATGTAAGGGGTTGGATCGACGTTTTTTTGAGTGAAAATTACATAAGGAAGTTAGTATGACGTTTTTTTAAAGACGTAAGGGGTTATTGGGCTCTCTCTCCCTCTCTCTCCCTCTCTCTCCCTCTCTCTCCCTCTCTCTCCCTCTCCTCCTCTTGCAGTCTTCTGCCCCTCTGTCTCCTGGAGTGTGATGAATAGAAGTGTGTGATTGTCAGTGAATGCCAAACATCTTGTTCAGAGAATACCCCAGTGTGACGGTTAGCCCATTGTGAAAAGAAAAAAGGAGAAGAGAGGTCAGGGGAAGTAAAGGGAGGAGACGTAGGAATGAATTGTTTGATGTGAGTACAGACTCACGCTAAAACAGAGAGCCTCCTCTTTCAGCTCCTGAATATGATCCTGTCTGCCAGGTTCTGCCCAGTTCTGCCAGGTTCTGCCCGGTTCTGCCTGGTTCTGCCAGGTTCTGTCAGGTTCTGGCTGGGCGCTGGTTGAAGTGACTCACTTCTTCCAGGCTGCATTTAGAACAGGAACACATGGAAGCAGACCACAGAGGGGGGCTGTTCTGGAAACACCCCACCACGCCCTTCCAATGAGGATCACCTCCCTCCTCTCTGCAGCAGGCCCAGTCCAACCAAAGCTTCTGGAAACCAGGTGGCCTCCTTCTGTTTCCATGACACCCAACCCAGACTATTACATAACTTTACCCTCTTAGAGAAATAGAAACCTCCATTCTCTCCTCTCTTCTCCTCCTTCCCTTTCTCCTCTCTTCTCCTATCCTCCCTCTCTCCCTTTCACTCCTCTTCCCTAATTTCTTTTACATTTCATCATTGTATTTCCACCTCCCCTTCTCTGATCTCTCTCCCTCCCTCCTGACCACACATAGAGACATTCCTCATATGTTTGCTGAAAGCAGCATGTGAGTACGAAACAGATGAGGCAGACAGAGAAAGACAGCTGTGTGAAACGTAACACACACACGCACCCACACACATTTTTGTTCTACTAGTCTTTGTGTGGGTCTGGGCTTTAGCTATCTAATCGCAGCCTTCACTTCTTGTACCATGAGCTACTGTTTACAGGTTGCTATGGTAACCGGATGTGGTGATTACTGTAGTAGCAGGAAAACATCAAATATAAACCTTGACCTTCATCTTGATAAAATTCCAATCACTGAGTCACCAGAATATAGCAGAAGATTAGCCTTGGTTGAGGCTGTGTCCGACAGTGTGTGTCAGAGTTTGGTAGAGTTAGTGGTGTTGTGTATGTAAGTGTGTGTGCACGTGCGAGTCTAGATGCATGTGTGTGTGTGTGTGTGTGTGTGGGTATATGTACTGTATGTATGTATGTATGTATGTATGAATTGGTGTATGTGCGTGTGTGTGTGTGTGTGTATGGGGCGTCACCCTATCTGCCTCCAGGTGTTAGGTGTTGGGTTAGGAAGACTGGCCAACAGGGGGCAGGAGAGGGCAGCACTGTGGAGGTATGTCTTCAGGTGAGCATGATGTACTTAATCAATTCCTGTAGATTTATATGGTTTCTGCTTAATGTGTGTGTGTGTGCATGTGTGTGTGTGTGTGTGGACTTAGTGTGTGTGTGTGTGTGTGTATGTGTGTCTGACAATGAGCGCTCTGTGGTTTATCTCTGGTATACACAACATCAGCTTCTGTTCACCTCATGAACCAAATACTCAGGCAGAGTTGGAGAGAGAAGGGAGAGAGGAGATGGAGAGAGAAGGGAGAGAGGAGATGGAGAGAGAAGGGAGAGAGGAGATGGAGAGAGAAGGGAGAGAGGAGGGAGAGAGAAGGGAGTAAGGAGATGGAGAGAGAAGGGAGAGAGGAGGGAGAGAGGTGAGAGAAACCAGTTCATGTAAAGAGAGAGATAAGGAGAGACAGAGACAAAGTGAGAGGGAGGGGGACAGAGAGACAGAGACAGAGAGAGGGAGAGGGGGGACAGAGAGACAGAGAGAGGGAGAGGGGGGAAGAGAGAGATAGAAAGAGAGAGATAAGGAGAGACAGAGAAGATGAGTGACACAACTCTAGCTGAGTAACTGAGTGTGTTGTGAGTGTGTGTGTTGTGAGTGTGTTGTGAGTGTGTGTTGTGAGTGTGTTGTGAGTGTGTGTGTGTTGTGAGTGTGTTGTGAGTGTGTTGTGAGTGTGTGGTCTGATAAGATCTGAGTTACAGGCACACACAGGCACACACACACCGTGATAACTGCTCAAAGGAGACAACACACACACTCACGACACACACACTCACAACACACAAACACACAACACACAAACACACACACATCGTGCTAACTGCTCAAAGGCAGAGAGGTTGAGTCAAATATTCGGCAGACTAAAGACAACATTTGCGAACAAACACCGAAACAATGTTCCACCAAAAAGACACCCTGTGTTAGTCTGTTCCTGCAGCTGGGAAGGCCCTGACTCTGTAACTCACACTCACAACACACACACTCACAACACACACTCACAACACACACACTCACAACACCCTGTGTTAGTCTGTTCCTGCAGCTGGGAAGGCCCTGACTCTGTAACACATACTCACAACACACACACACAACACACACACTCACAACACATAACACACACTCACAACACACACCGTGATAACTGCTCAAAGGAGACAAAACACAGTCACAACACACACAGTCACACACACACGCACACACTCACAACACACACACTTACAACACACAGACTTGCAACACTCACACACACACACCGATACTGCAAGCATAACCATGTTGACTATGTCATCAATCTTCCTGATTGGATTGCAGGAGAGGTTCAGTCTTATTCTTGGGGCAAAGCTCACACAGTCACAGTGATCAACTCAGAGTAATTAAATCATTCTATCATTCATGTGAACTATGCAGAAACATGCCTGCATTAGTCCACGTGCACGGCCCTGTCCTGGTCCACGTGCACACCCTTGTCCTGGACCTCCACTTCAGGCTGCTTGGTAGGTCAAAGGTCATCTAGAACTCTTGCATTCTGGGTTGTGAGGCCTCACATTCCTCTCTCCTAAAACCATCCATCTTCTCTGTTGTTAAAGCAGGTCAGATACTGTGTCAAGGTTCCTCCCCCATCACTCTCTCTCAGCCCTTTCATCTCTCTCTCCCAACTCTCTCCTCTTCTCTGTTTCTATATTCACCTACTGACTCCCCACTTCCATCTCTCTCCTCCACACTCATTTCTACTCCACACCTCCCACTCTCCTTCTACCCATTTTACTGCATTCCAATCCACACCCATCATTTCTTTCCAGTGTTCCACCATAACCCAGCCCAGCCCAACCACAACCAATCTGTAATACAGCCCCCCAGCCCAGCCCCAGCCCCAGCCCACCCCTAGCCCACTCCTAGCCCACTCCTAGCCCACTCCTATCAGTTTTTCTTTCTTGAAACTTGCTGCGTCTTTGTAGTGTGCAACACAATTCTCTAACGAACCTTCCTTTGTTCAACCTACCATTCCCACAGAGCAACAAGTACTGGCTGTTCATCTGAAGGAGACAACAACATTGGAGATACAATATGACTGTATGAAATAAATAGGTTCTGGGAAGACCCGAGAATCTCTCATCCTCACCCTCCCTGCCTCCTGACTGCCCAACTCTTTCTGGACTTCCTCTTGTAGGGACAGTCTTCTCGTTAACAACATCTCTTTCCCTCCCAATGTGAGTCCCTTCTGGCTGGGTATAAGCCCAACAGACATGACACCATGATATCCACCCCTAACATTACACCATCATATCCAGCCTTAACATTACACCACCTTACCCACCCCTAGCATAACACCACCATACCCACCCCTAACATTACACCACCTCACCCACCCCTAGCATAACACCACCATACCCACCCCTAACATTACACCACCTTACCCAGCCCTAACATTACACCACCTTACCCAGCCCTAACATAACACCACCTTACCCAGCCCTAACATTACACCACCATACCCACCCCTAACATGACACCACCATACCCAGCCCTAACACACCACCTCACCCACCCCTAGCATAACACCACCATACCCACCCCTAACATTACACCACCTTACCCAGCCCTAACATTACACCACCTTACCCACCCCTAACATTACACCACCTTACCCAGCCCTAACATAACACCACCATACCCAGCCCTAACATTATACCACCTTACCCAGCCCTAACATGACACCACCATACCCAGCCCTAATATTACAACATCATACCCAGCCTTAACATTACCAAATCATATCTGGCCCTAACCACCCTGACATCTGAATGTAAATAGTCCCTGGGTGTATAAACCTGTTCTGCTGCAGTTTTTTTAATCAAGGTGCTGGATCTTATTGTAGTGCTGTCAAGCATAGCCACTCCTGAAATGAATAACAAAGGTTCATCCCACGCCTGTATCAGATCTCCTCTGCTCTGTAGCACCAGATAACACCTGTGATCCTAATCAGGATCAAACGCCACCATCTCACCCCCCTCATCTTGTGGGAATTATCAATAGCAGTTCACCAACTTTCACCAATCAGCCAATAGTAGCTCACCAACCTCCACCTCTCACGCAATTGTAACTCAGAAAAACATAATCTGTCACATATTTCAACTATAAAATGACACAATCTTCATGCAAGACTCATTGCAAGACTCCTTGCACACCACTGAACAGCTCCACAGACGATGCAATTTCCTCAATTCTCCATCTGGCTCTTACCCACCTAGAAAACAAAGACTCTTATGTAAGAATTCTGTTTCTTGACTTCAGCTCAGCATTCAACACAATAATCAAGTTCAAGTTCAAGTTGTGCTTTATTGTCATTCCGCTACATGCGGGTGCATACAGTGGAACGAAATGTCGTGCCTCACAGAGCCACGGTGCTACATAAGTACACGCATACAACTAGTACAGACAAAAACAACCAAACAATTTAAAAAATAAACTAGGAACAATCTTCCTAATAACATGAACTAAACAGATACAACACTAATATCAGGACTGTAAAAACATGTAATAAACAATAAAACACCTAACCCCAGACCCCTTCCTAGACACTAACATTAACCCCAGACCCCTTCCTAGACACTAACATTAACCCCAGACCCCTTCCTAGACACTAACATTAACCCCAGACCCCTTCCTAGACTGTAACACTAACCCCAGACCCCTTCCTAGACACTATCTCTAACCCCAGACCCCTTCCTAGACTGTAACACTAACCCCAGACCCCTTCCTAGACTGTAACACTAACCCCAGACCCCTTCCTAGACACTATCTCTAACCCCAGACCCCTTCCTAGACACTAACACTAACCCCAGACCCCTTCCTAGACTCTAACACTAACCCCAGACCCCTTCCTAGACAGTAACTCTAACCCCAGACCCCTTCCTAGACAGTAACTCTAACCCCAGACCCCTTCCTAGACTGTAACTCTAACCCCAGACCCCTTCCTAGACCATTAACCCCAGACCCCTTCCTAGACACTAACATTAACCCCAGACCCCTTCCTAGACACTAACATTAACCCCAGACCCCTTCCTAGACACTAACATTAACCCCAGACCCCTTCCTAGACAGTAACTCTAACCCCAGACCCCTTCCTAGACACTATCTCTAACCCCAGACCCCTTCCTAGACTGTAACTCTAACCCCAGACCCCTTCCTAGACTGTAACTCTAACCCCAGACCCCTTCCTAGACACTATCTCTAACCCCAGACCCCTTCCTAGACTGTAACTCTAACCCCAGACCCCTTCCTAGACACTAACATTAACCCCAGACCCCTTCCTAGACACTAACATTAACCCCAGACCCCTTCCTAGACACTAACATTAACCCCAGACCCCTTCCTAGACACTAACATTAACCCCAGACCCCTTCCTAGACACTAACATTAACCCCAGACCCCTTCCTAGACAACATTGCCCCCCTCTCAGCCACCTATTACTTTATGTGTATATGTCTCACATACTTAAACTCTAAACTCTAAAATTAAAGTCACATCCTCACAGACAGACATACATGTGTACATTTTAACATGTTTATCTAATCACCAAGTATATTTTGTTGTTTATTTGTATTTGTGTTCATCAATTCTAGTTTTTGGTTTGTATTAGTTCATACAGTAGATGATCTACAACACAGCAGGTTTTCTATGTCTCTCTAATCCCTGATGGTTTGTTGAGTACACAGTGTGTGGCGATGACATCACTCTACAGCCTCACATTAGAGTTCTCACAGTGTCAACAGCAGCATGCTGATGGAGCTGCATATTGCACTGAATATTGAGCTGTTTCACCCTCTGGAGGGAAACACTACTCACAGGCCACTGATGTGGGAGATGCTGTGTTACAGGTGATGCTGTGTCATGGGAGATGCTGTGTTTCAGGTGATGCTGTGTTTCAGGTGATGCTGTGTTACAGGAGATGCTGTGTTACAGGTGATGCTGTGTTACAGGAGATGCTGTGTTACAGGTGATGCTGTGTTACAGGAGATGCTGTGTTGCAGGTGATGCTGTGTTGTAGGAGATGCTGTGTTTCAGGTGATGCTGTGTTGTAGGAGATGCTGTGTTACAGGAGATGCTGTGTTACAGGAGATGCTGTGTTACAGGAGATGCTGTGTTGTAGGAGATGCTGTGTTACAGGAGATGCTGTGTTACAGGAGATGCTGTGTTTCAGGTGATGCTGTGTTTCAGGTGATGCTGTGTTTCAGGTGATGCTGTGTTACAGGTGATGCTGTGTTTCAGGTGATGCTGTGTTACAGGTGATGCTGTGTTGTAGGAGATGCTGTGTTACAGGAGATGCTGTGTTACAGGAGATGCTGTGTTGTAGGAGATGCTGTGTTACAGGAGATGCTGTGTTACAGGAGATGCTGTGTTTCAGGTGATGCTGTGTTTCAGGTGATGCTGTGTTTCAGGTGATGCTGTGTTACAGGAGATTCTGTGTTACAGGAGATGTTGTGTTTCAGGTGATGCTGTGTTACAGGAGATTCTGTGTTACAGGAGATGTTGTGTTTCAGGTGATGCTGTGTTACAGGAGATTCTGTGTTACAGGAGATGTTGTGTTTCAGGTGATGCTGTGTTACAGGAGATTCTGTGTTACAGGAGATGTTGTGTTTCAGGTGATGCTGTGTTACAGGAGATTCTGTGTTACAGGAGATGTTGTGTTTCAGGTGATGCTGTGTTACAGGAGATTCTGTGTTACAGGAGATGTTGTGTTTCAGGTGATGCTGTGTTACAGGAGATTCTGTGTTACAGGAGATGTTGTGTTTCAGGAGATGCTGTGTTACAGGTGATGCTGTGTTACAGGAGATGCTGTGTTACAGGTGATGCTGTATTACAGGAGATGTTGTGTTACAGGAGATGCTGTGTTTCAGGTGATGCTGTGTTTCAGGAGATGCTGTGTTACAGGAGATGCTGTGTTATGGGAGATGCTGTGTTACAGGAGATGCTGTGATGCTGTGAGACTGTGAGGCTCCATTGGCTCTTCCTTAAATGTCCTGTCTACCTCTCTCTCTCTTCCTTAAATGTCCTGTCTACCTCTCTCTCTCTTCCTTAAATGTCCTGTCTTCCTCTCTCTCTTCCTTAAATGTCCTGTCTACCTCTCTCTCTCTTCCTTAAATGTCCTGTCTACCTCTCTCTCTCTTCCTTACATTTCCTGTCTACCTCTCTCTCTCTCTTCCTTACATTTCCTGTCTACCTCTCTCTCTCTTCCTTACATTTCCTGTCTACCTCTCTCTCTCTTCCTTACATTTTCTGTGTTCCTCTAACCTGTCTGTCTATTTAGGTCAAAGAGTGTGTCTGCACAGAGTCATATTGAGAAGGCATGTTTGTGGTCAATGAAAGAAAGACAGGAAATGAGAAGATCTGTCTGAGACTGTGTGTTGAGTCGAGCCCAGAGGCAACACTGTCAGCAGCACATCTGTGTCGTCACACCCACTACAGTCTCCAGGAACACAGAGGGAGAGAACACTGCAGACCGCTGGAGAACAGGGGAGAGAACACTGCAGATCAGGGGAGAACAGGGGAGAGAACACTGCAGATCAGGGGAGAACAGGGGAGAGAACACTGCAGGGGAAGGCAGGCTCTCAACACTTCTTTGTTACAGAGAGAGAGGGAGAGAGAGAGGGAGAGGGAGGGAGAGAGAGAGATAGAGAGAGAGAGAGAGAGAGGGAGAGAGAGAGAGAAAGATAGAGACAAAAGTAGAGGTAGAGAGAACGAGAGAGAGGAAGATAAAGAGAGGAGGAGACACTAACCTCCCTTAGACGTGAGCGCTAACCACACAGAGGTAAGCTGTTGATAGCCCTGCTGTGTTTACATTGCTTAGGTAACTCAGCGAGACAGTGAACCATCCATCCAAACAGGCAAGGCTGTTGATGCATCAACACGCACTCATGCATTGTGCCAAGATATTATCTCTTTCAACATCACCCAATACAACTCAGTCCGCATACTGGGAGCAGACCAGAACTAGTCCAAGTTCTATGAATTCTAATGTTCAGCATGGTGTAGTTCCCCCTTTAATTTGGATGATAGTGTGTGCTATATGAACACATGATGTAGTTTCTCCTTCAATTTGGATGATAGTATCTGCTACATGAACACATTATGTAGTTTACCCTTTAATTTGGATGATAGTATCTGCTATATGAACACATTATGTAGTTTACCCTTTAATTTGGATGATAGTATCTGCTATATGAACACATGATGTAGTTTCTCCTTCAATTTGGATGATAGTATCTGCTACATGAACACATGATGTAGTTTCTCCTTTAATTTGGATGACAGTGTGTGCTATATGAACACATGATGTAGTTCCCCCTTTAATTTGGATGATAGTGTGTGTTACATGAACACATGATGTAGTTTACCCTTTAATTTGGATGATAGCGTGTGCTACATGAACACATGGTGTGGTTTACCCTTTAATTTGGATGATAGCGTGTGCTACATGAACACATGATGTAGTTTCTCCTTTAATTTGGATGATAGCGTGTGCTACATGAACACATGATGTAGTTTACCCTTTAATTTGGATGATAGCGTGTGCTATATGAACACATGATGTAGTTCCCCCTTTAATTTGGATGACAGTGTGTGCTATATGAACACATGATGTAGTTTACCCTTTAATTTGGATGATAGTATCTGCTATATGAACACATGATGTAGTTCCCCCTTTAATTTGGATGATAGTGTGTGCTATATGAACACATGATGTAGTTTCTCCTTCAATTTGGATGATAGTGTGTGCTATATGAACACATGATGTAGTTTCTCCTTTAATTTGGATGATAGCGTGTGCTATATGAACACATGATGTAGTTTCTCCTTTAATTTGGATGATAGTGTGTGCTATATGAACACATGATGTAGTTCCCCCTTTAATTTGGATGATAGTGTGTGCTACATGAACACATGATGTAGTTTACCCTTTAATTTGGATGACAGTGTGTGCTATATGAACACATGATGTAGTTTCCCCTTTAATTTGGATGATAGTGTGTGCTATATGAACACATGATGTAGTTTCTCCTTTAATTTGGATGACAGTGTGTGCTATATGAACACATGATGTAGTTTCTCCTTTAATTTGGATGATAGTGTGTGCTACATGAACACATGATGTAGTTTACCCTTTAATTTGGATGATAGCGTGTGCTATATGAACACATGATGTAGTTTACCCTTTAATTTGGATGATAGCGTGTGCTACATGAACACATGATGTAGTTTACCCTTTAATTTGGATGATAGCGTGTGCTACATGAACACATGATGTAGTTTCTCCTTTAATTTGGATGATAGCGTGAGCTACATGAACACATGATGTAGTTTCTCCTTTAATTTGGATGATAGTGTGTGCTACATGAACACATGATGTAGTTTACCCATTTTTTTTTTTTTTTTTTTTTTTTTTTTTTTTTTTTTCTTTTTTTTTAATTTGGATGATAAGAGTGTGCTATATGAACACATGATGTAGTTCCCCCTTTAATTTGGATGATAGTGTGTGCTATATGAACACATGATGTAGTTTACCCTTTAATTTGGATGATAGTGTGTGCTATATGAACACATGATGTAGTTTCTCCTTTAATTTGGATGACAGTGTGTGCTATATGAACACATGATGTAGTTTACCCTTTAATTTGGATGATAGTGTGTGCTACATGAACACATGATGTAGTTTACCCTTTAATTTGGATGATAGTGTGTGCTACATGAACACGTGGTGTAGTTTACCCTTTAATTTGGATGATAGCGTGTGCTACATGAACACATGATGTAGTTTACCCTTTAATTTGGATGATAGTGTGTGCTACATGAACACATGATGTAGTTTCTCCTTTAATTTGGATGATAGCGTGTGCTACATGAACACATGATGTAGTTTCTCCTTTAATTTGGATGATAGCGTGTGCTACATGAACACATGATGTAGTTTACCCTTTAATTTGGATGATAGCGTGTGCTACATGAACACATGATGTAGTTTACCCTTTAATTTGGATGATAGTGTGTGCTACATGAACACGTGGTGTGGTTTCCCCCTATAGATAACCATGAAAGTAGAAGCAGTTCCTGTAAGGGGAGAGGGAGTCACTGAGTTAGTTTGATCTCATTAAACTGTGTGTTTATTCTTCAGATGATTGGAAGCTCTCACAGCTACAACAACACTGGGCTGTTCTCTTCTAGTTGCTGTGTTACGGTTGCCCCTGGAGACGCTGCCCATGCAGCCTGGAAAGACATTTGATCTCTCTGGGGCTGTTCAGAAGGTTCCAGAACACTACTGGTCCTTTGTCAGCAAATGAAACAAATTCACGATGGTAGATTATCCGTGATGCATCATCCCAACCACAGCACCTCTCACTGGTGATTAGAGCAGAGCTAAACTTATCCCAGTGTCCATGGCAACGACCACAAACCATCTTTGTGACGAGACTCTCTGGAAAAGTAAGCTGTTCTGGAGTAACTCTGTTGCCAGGGTAACAGTGGGTGTGGTAACCAGAGTGGAGTGCACAGTTAAAAATCATGTGTGCAAGCGTGTGTCTTTGTGGCTGTCAGTGTGTGGTTGTGTGTATGTGTGTGTCTTTGGTTGTATGAGTGTGCGTGTGTGTGGTTGTGTGTGTGTGTTTGTTGGAGCGTAAAGGAGAATCACACATGAAGAGTCTTATAATCTGTAGAGAAAGAAACTCAGTGTTCCTCACCAAACAGGAAGGAGGGAGGGGAGGGGAAGAGATTTATATTCAGCCAAACTGGAACCAGAACTCTGAGAGCCACTGAGCTGAGTCAGATGAGTCATTTCCATGGAACAACTTAGTTAACCTCCCTTCCTCTCCTCTCCCTTTCTCTTTAGGTTTAGGTTGGTTGAGGGGCAGTTCTATGGGCATATGTGAAGCCCTCTGTGACATTGTTTGTAAAAAAAGGGCCAAACAAACTTTGATTTGATTATTTTCTCTCCTCTTCTCTGCCCTCCACCCCTCCTCTCCTCTCCTTTCCCCTCCTCTCCCCTCCACCCCTCCCCTCCACCCCTCCCCTTCCCCTCATCAAAACTAAGCTTTAGGTGGGTGGGTTACTTTGACCAGTTTTCCCAGTTTCCATGTAAGCAAAGTGTAATCTCTGACAACAAACTGCATTACAAAAGGAGATTCTAGGAAACAAGAACATGTGAGTAGTCATGTTCCCTACAGTGTCCCTGTGATGGAACACGCATCATCTGGTCTGGTGACACTCTCCTGGAGTTCTGATGGAAACCGGATCATCTGGCTACATGCTACCTGTTGGCCTGCCTTCAGCTCATACAACAGCCCATAGCATTCACACACATACACATACATACACCTACATATGTATAAACACACACATGTTGTACACACACACACTGAAGTGCAGTACTGGCAGACATGTTACCATGACACTAGCTAACTGACACTTGAACAATGGGGATATTTAAATATGTAAATGAGAGTCTTACTTCTGACTAAAACTCTCCAGGCTCATTGAACTACATTGTTGTGGTTTGGCAGACTAGTTCAATTCCAGTTTAAGGTTTTTGTCCTCCACCCTGCAGAAGACTTGCAATTATCACATTCCCTTGTTGCTTTCACATTCCTACAGGTTTCACCCAGCACCCCTGGAAGCAGCTGCCCCCACACAGCAGAGCACAGTCCAACCAGGTAGCCTGTAGCCTGTCTCCCTCAGTCGCAGAGAGTCCTGTTACAGACCCTCCCCCTTCTCCCTTTCACCCAGAGCCCTGTCCAATCAGAGCAGGCCTCTGGCCCCTCCCCTGAGCAAGTCACTTAAAACTGTTTGGATGCGATCATTCTTTCTACCCAGATCATCCTGTCCACTCTGCCTGCCTGCCTGTTCTCCTTTGTCAGTCGTCCGAGTTCCAGATCCAGGATGTCAGTCAGGAAGACCACCAGCTACACCGTCAAGTCGTCTTCTGCAGGCGTGGCTCCCCGGAGCTTCAGCAGCATGTCGTACTCAGGGCCCACCACAGCACGGCAGAGCTACAGCGTCCGAAGCTCTTACGGTGGGGCAAACCGAGGGGCAGGGGGCGGCTATGGAGGTGCTGGGGGCTTCATCTCCAGCTCCTCTGCCTACGGAGGAGGCATGGGTCTGGGCATGGGCATGGGCATGGGCATGGGTGGGGGGAACATGGCTCCTATCACGGCTGTGTCTGTGAACAAGAGCCTGCTGGCTCCCCTGAACCTGGAGATTGACCCTAACATCCAGGCCGTCCGCACTCAGGAGAAAGATCAAATCAAGACCCTTAACAACCGTTTTGCCTCCTTTATCGACAAGGTGAGTACTGAAAGGCTTTTCTGTCTGCCTGAATTTGCAGTAGAATTGTACTTTGCCTTGTGATGATTGAATCTAGAAAGAATTCACTGTTTTAGCTTTAAGATATGGGAGGTTCATTCTTGCGCTGTCTCTTCAGTTTGGATAAACACTTATGTTTGAGAAAAAGAAAGAGAATGTGTGACACTGAAGTTCTTCATGATGCAAAGCGGAGCTGATATGAATGTTTATCCTGGGTTATCTGAGGCGACATCTAACAATGGATTTAGCAGGGAAGTCCTTTTCTAATATAGTGATGAAAAAGCAAGACTGATTCCTGCCGCGGAGTAAGGAGGGAAAGATATAAAGATGTGGCGAGAGAGGACGAGGAGCAGGAGATCGAAGAGGAAGAGGATGAGAGGAGAAGGAGGCAGGGAAATGGGGAGAAGGGCGAGAGAGAACCAGCAGACAGAGGCGGAGTGAGACATACGAGATTAACGTTCAGATCTCTACTATGTATTACCACGTTGAGGACGGATAGGCACCAGCCAGAGAAGGCTAGTTAGAACGCGTGGATGTAGGGACTATCCGAGAGTGGGATGGAACACGACCGAACACATGCAATTGCAGAAGACAACACACAAAAGACAACACACTACAAGAAGCACAGTCTGACGACACCACACACAGCACAACGACCAAGACCCTCAGCACAACTAGCAGAGAAACACCAACCCACAACATCATGACACACCAAACACAGAACACACACCACATGCGGAGGAGCACAACAGAACACACTCTACTATGAGGTGCAAAAACTAACCAAAGCAGACACACGACGTAAGACGACAACCAACATCAAGAGACACACCTACAGAGAGCAACAACGAGAGACACACACAACATCCCACACACACAATTACAGCAACACCACACGAAGACACATACAACGACAACACACGAGAAAGACTCATACACGATTTTAAAAAGCACGCAAGACACAGAGACCAAGCAGCACAAACACTACCAGCACACCACACACACTACAAAGACAACACCACGTTAGACGCCCCAGTCTAGCAGGAAGACACACCCGACCACACACAGACACACAGCAGTGCCCTCACCCTCACCCCCCCTGCTGCCCTCACCCTGCTAACCCCCAACCCCTGCTAGCCCCTCCATCTTGCTAGCCCTCCCCCTGCTAGCCCCTCCCCCTGCTAGCCCCTCCCCCAGCCTCACCCCCCAGCCCTCCCCCGCTAGCCCTCCCCCTGCGAGCCCCCTCCCCTGCTAGTTACGCCCCCTCTAACTCCCCCCTGACCCCTCCCCCTGGTCCCTCCCCCTGCAGCCCCCAAGTCTACTATTCTTCCCTGTCAGGATGACAGAGTCACCAGAGTTTCCTCAACAACAAACTCTAACAAGCCTCCATCCTGTCAGACACTATTGTTGCTAAAAGCTGCAGGCTCAGAACTGAGCACTGCAGGGAACCCTAACCCACCCATCCCCTCCTTTCTTCTACCCCCACTCAGGTGGCTTCCTGCCCACCTAAAAGTAATCAACTTAGTCCTCATGCACCTGATCACCTGACCCTTGCCCTGTACTTCCTGGTCACCTGACCCTTGCTCTTCTTCTCTTGCTGGTCCCAGGTGCGCTTTTTGGAGCAGCAGAACAAGATGCTGGAGACCAAGTGGAGCCTGCTCCAGGACCAGACCACCACACGCTCCAACATCGACGCCATGTTCGAGGCCTACATCGCTAACCTGCGCAGACAGCTGGATGGTCTTGGAAACGACAAGATGAGGCTGGAGGCAGACTTGCACAACATGCAGGGGCTGGTCGAAGACTTCAAGAACAAGTGAGTCTGGGTCAAGGACCAGGACCAGGGTTAGCATTAGCCCTGGACAGGACCAGGGTTAGGGTGAGCCCAGGACTGGACCAGGGTTAGGGTGAGCCCAGGACTGGACCAGGGTAACTTGAGGCTGAGATGGGCATGTTATGGGCAGGGTTATACAACCCTGGTCACATGACCCTGGTCACATGAGAGACGTTACAGTAATTTAACACCTTCCAGAAGCACACCTAACAGAGTGACCAATCAAACGTTAACATACTCAAGACTCAGGCAGGACATCTATCTGGCCTCCGGCCTCCCCCCTCTTCTCCGGCCTCCCCCTCTCCTCTGGCCTCCCCCTCCTTTCCACTGTCCCCCTCTCTTCCACTGTCCCCCTGTCCTACGGCCTCCCCCTGTCCTCCGGCCTCCCCCCTCTCCTCCGGCCTCCCCCTGTCCTCTGGCCTCCCCTTGTCCTCCGGCCTCCCCCGCTCTTGCGGAATCCCTCTTCGGCCTCACATAATTAGAGACAGGAAGAGAGAGAGAGTTAGGGAAAGGGAGGCAGAGAGGGAGAGAGGGAGAGAGAGAGCGGAAGAGAAGAAAAAGAGAGGGAGAGAGAGGGAGAGAGATGCTTAGTCCTCAGGACAGTGTTTGCCCCCTAGTGGCCATGTTCAGTTTTGGTTTACTGATTTCTGTTTTCTGTGCTTCAGGTATGAGGATGAAATCAACAAACGTACCGAATGTGAGAATGACTTTGTTCTCATCAAGAAGGTATGCTTGCATCCGCTCACTAGTACCCATCACCTACAATCTAGCAGTGGAACAAATTGATATCAGAGAGGGTTCATATCACTACGCATTATCAGCCAGTTTTGTCCCTGTATCTCAACACAACTCACACTCTATCTTTGTGTGTGTGTCAGGATGTGGATGAGGCCTACATGAACAAGGTAGAGCTGGAGGCCAAGCTGGAAAGCTTGACAGATGAGATCAACTTCCTGCGCCAGATCTACGAGGAGGTGGGCACATTACACAATTTCCTGTTCTGGGCTTAGTTGAAACAACATTTCGGCTCTGACCAAATTTGACTGAATATACGCATGCAGCTGATGCCATTATGCAGCACCAAAAATACCTTTGTAGAATCTGTGTCTGGACTGGAGGCTAACACATAAAAAATATATACGTTCCTGAATCGTGACTCCAGAGTATCTCTGACTTCTGGTCAGGATGTTGTGATAACTGTGGCTGCCTGAGATGTCTGGAAACAGTAGGAAGACTGCATGTGCAACATCAGACATCTGATAACCATCAGCAGCTGGCCACAGCTGATCCTCTGGATGCTAGGTTATCTGCCCTATGCCTGACAATCCCTCTTTCTCCTCCTCCTCTTCTATCTCTACCCCCCCCTGTCTCCCCCCTGCAGGAGTTGAGGGAGCTCCAGGGGCAGATCAAGGACACCTCAGTGGTGGTGGAGATGGACAACAGCCGCAACCTGGACATGGACTCCATTGTGGCTGAGGTCCGCGCCCAGTACGAGGACATCGCTAACCGCAGCAGAGCTGAGGCTGAGACCTGGTACAAGTCTAAGGTGGGATTCTGACTCGCTGACTTTCTGAATCATAACTCCTGACTTGAATCATTGCTCCTCACTCATGACTTTCTGAATCATAACTCCTGACCTGAATCATTGCTCCTCACTCATGACTCCCTGACTTTCTGAATCATAACTCCTGACCTGAATCATTACTCCTCACACGACTCCAGGACTCTCTGAATCATAACTCCCTGAATCATGACTCCTTACTTCTGACTCCCACTCCCTTCTGAGTCCTGACTCATGTAGATTATGTTTTTGTTCAGTATGAGGAGATGCAGACATCAGCGACCAGGTATGGGGACGACCTGAGAGCCACCAAGACAGAGATCTCAGACCTGAACCGAATGATCCAGAGGCTGACGTCTGAGATCGACTCTGTTAAAGGACAGGTACTGAACATTACATTACCCATAATCCACCTTGACAGGTTAGCTCATCCAATTAAATATATAGTCACTGTAACAGTAGATTCATGAGTTCACTCCAAATACATCAAATGAACTACAGGAAGTTAAGAATAGAACTACAGGAAGTTAAGAATAGAGAACGTAGCTACAGGAAGAATATACTGTTACAACAGAAGAGAGGGTCTACTGGAAATAGAAATAAACCAACGTGTTAATGACCACTAAGCTTTAACCACCATCACAGAGTATATATAACCCTGCTCTACTACCCTGAACTACTGTCCTGAGCCTTCTCCTCTCTCCTCCTCTCTCCTCCTCTCTCCTCCTCCCTCCTCCTCTCTCCTCTCCCTTCCTCTCCTCCAGCGGGCTAACCTAGAGGCCCAGATAGCTGAGGCGGAGGAGCGCGGAGAGATGGCGGTGAGAGATGCCAAGGGCCGTATTAGCGACTTGGAGGCTGCACTCCAGAGAGCCAAGCAGGACATGGCACGCCAGATTCGAGAGTACCAGGACCTGATGAACGTCAAGCTGGCCCTGGACATCGAGATCGCCACCTACAGGAAGCTGCTGGAAGGAGAGGAGGACAGGTGAGGATCCTGGGAAACTTAACGAAGCTGTTTCAGCTTGCTACATCATAGTTCAGCAACCACATCATGAGTGTAAATCTCTCCTGCACTGTTACATGCTTACCATTCACACCCTCTCATGCTCTGCCGGGGTTCAAGAATGTCAGTCTAAGAAACACCTGCCTATCCATCTGTCTCCAGACTAAGTTTTCCATGTGTATGGTTGTGTTTCCAGGCTAGCAAGCGGGATCAAGTCCATCAACATTTCCAAACAGAGCAGTGAGTCCTGCTCCTCCCACACACAGCTCCTCCCACACACAGCTCCTCCCACACCAAACTCCTGCCACACCTAACTCCTCCCACACCTAACTCCTCCCACACCTAACTCCTCCCACACACAGCTCAGCCTAAGGCTCCAACCATTACACCTTCGTTCCACCACCACCTCATTGTGTCACAGCCACATCAAAGTTCAGCAAACATATCATGAGTAAATTCCTCCTGCATTCTTACATAGTCACTAGTCACCACATTCTCTCAACTCACCCATATACTATATCCTGAACATTAATCCTAACTCCTAATTCTATCCCCTAACGCCATGTCCTAACGCCATGTCCTATCTCCCCCACAGCGGGCTACAACTCCTTCCCCATGGAGAGTGTCAGCAGCAGCTATAGCAGCGGCGTGTCCAGTGGTTACGGTGGAGGTTATGGTGGAGGTTACGGCTATGGCTCTGGCTCTGGCTTCGGTTCAGGCAGTTACAGCTCTGGCAGCGCGTACAGCAGTGGGGGCGGCCACGGGGGCAGCAGTATCACCACCCAGAACAAGAAGAGTGTTGTCATCAAGATGATAGAGACCAAGGATGGCAAGGTGGTGTCTGAGTCTTCTGAGGTTGTAGAGGACTGAGGGGTGAAGCAACCAGCTACTGCAGGCACTGTCAGGGTTAACCTTAACACAGTGAAGAGCTGTGGCTGCAGAAGTAACAAGCATCCTAATCAGACCAAAGATTTAGAAAATGGACCAAAGATTCCTTAGTGATACTGAATACCTGCTTGTGCCTTTTCGTTTTGTATTGTGTACTAAAACAAAAAAATTCCAGTGTGCCTTTCTCAACATTCCATTACCAACCTATGACTTCTGACCTCTGGGTTGACGTATGCAACAGGCCTGACCTCCGATCGCCCTGACAACAGGAGTGTGTTTGTATTGCAGGCCCAGACATCTGGTTAGCAGATAGTCTCCCTGAGTTCTCCTCTCAGCCCTGGCTAAAGCTGACAAACTGCAACTGCCAGCCAAAGGGTTTTTTGCTACCAAACAATAAAAACCTTTTTACTGACAAAGCAAGTTTTGTGTCTTTACTTTTCTGGTACAGTCCTTTCACACTAACATAGACCAGAAACAAGAATTTCAGTCTCAGCAAATCATTTTAATGAGTATCATTAATTTGACGAAAGCAGTGAGAAGCATGAATCCACATCAGATCTTCAGATCTCAGATCTTCAAACTGCAGATGTGCTGAAAACTCAACAGCAGATGTTAGGATTAATCACATTTAACCTCTGAGAGAATTCATGTATATAGTTGGTTGTAATGTCAGACAATTTTCCCACATTAAAGAGATTTGATGATAAATTGAGTCGAAACTTAGTTTCAAATGTTGCTTGTTTTAAAGAAGGATAGCTAGCAACTGTCAGCTTTTTGATTACGAGTCAGTGTGATGAAATGCTGCTAAATTCTACATCTCACTTGGTCCACAAGGGGTCAGTGTATCCCTACATCTCACTTGATCCACCAGGGGGCAGTGTATCCCTACATCTCACTTGATCCACCAGGGGGCAGTGTATCCCTACATCTCACTTGATCCACCAGGGGGCAGTGTAACTCTAACCCTTGACACAGCCAAGCAGCTTGGAGAGTAACCTCTACCTTTACTACATTTACATCTGGTCTCATGTATTTACAGTGCATCAGAGCATAACACAATGCAGCACAAAACTCAATAATGTTTTGGTTGGATAAGAAGCAGTCTTGATTCTGATCCTAAGGAATCATTTATGTGCTAGAGGACATTTCTAAACAGTTTATGGTCAAACTGTGAACAATAAGATGCAGACGTAGAGGTCAGTAGCAGTAAATGTTTGATGAGCAACAGACCTCCTTCCTGACTGCCCTCCATGAAGAGAATTCTCATTAAATGCTGAAAGGTCTGAGAAGAACTTGCCCTTCAGATGAAGAACAGAGGGAGGGAGGAGTGAGGGAGGAGGGAGGGAGGAGGGAGGGAGGGAGGGGGAAGGAGGGAGGGAGAATTTGACAGATTAGCATCTACTAGTAAAGAAAATAGAGGTTAAGAGTTTCCCTTTAAAATGCAGAAACATTTTACTATTGAAGATCATAAATTCTCCACCCATGTTCTTCTGACAAGGTAGACATGCTGTAACAGGTTCTGCCACAGAAGTAGACGGAAGGGTTCCTTATAGAACTGGATTCATCTCAGGGAAATGTTTCCACAGCACATATTCAACACTCCTGGCTCTCTGCCGTGTACATGCAAATTCTGTATGTTGAGAAGGAGAGTTGGAGATGGAAGGAGAGATGGAGAGAAGGGAGGAGAGAGGGAGTTCCGTAGAAGTGGAGGAAGAGTACAGTATAGTTGGAGAGAGGGAAGGAGAGATGGAGAGAAAGTACAGTAGAGATGGAGAGAGGGAAGGAGAGATGGATAGAAGGGAGGAGAGAGGGAGAGAGGAAAGGTGGAGGGAGTACAGTAAAGATGGAGAGAGGGAAAGGGAAGTTAGTCCTTTCCAGTTGTCGAAGTGTCTAAGCAAGAGACTGAACATGGCAGCCACAAGCTCTAGCCCTACATAAAAAATATGTTTGTTTCTCTGGTTCCTTTCCTCATCAAATTTCTGCACTAGTCTACACTTAACCTTTGGAGACCTCACTCTTAATATTGCTGTAACTGTTGATTGCTCTTGGCACTCTCTGATATCTGCTCTCCTCTCTCTGTACCCCCTTCATACTGTCCTTTGGTGTGGGGGTCTGAGCTCTCAGCACCTGTGTGGTCATTGGCCAATGCTGGACCTGGTGCCAGTGGACATTGATCTGTGACGGTCAGCCAATCCTGGATCCTGTCACCAGATGAACGTCAGTTGACCCGATGGATAATAAGCAGGTTCCTGGTCCCTGGCCGGTGATGCTACAGTTATCACAGACCACAGCCCTGTGATGCTACAGTTATCACAGACCCCAGCCCTGTGATGCTACACTTATCACAGACCCCAGCACTGTGATGCAACACTTATCACAGACCCCAGCACTGTGATGCTACAGTTATCACAGACCACAGCCCTGTGATGCTGCAGTTATCACAGACCCCAGCACTGTGATGCTACAGTTATCACAGACCCCAGCACGGTGATGCTACACTTATGATAGACCCCAGTACTGTGATGCTACACTTATCACAGACCCCAGCACTGTGATGCTAAACTGATCACAGACCCCAGCACTGTGATGCTAAACTTATCACAGACCCCAGCCCTGTGATGCTAAACTTATCACAGACCCCAGCACTGTGATGCTAAACTTATCACAGACCCCAGCCCTGTGATGCTACAGTTATCACAGACCCCAGTACTGTGATGCTACACTTATCACAGACCCCAGCCCTGTGATGCTACAGTTATCACAGACCCCAGTTACTTTTATTTTGATGTTTCAATGAACAATTAACACTTTCTTGCTGTATGACTGTGTTTTGCCAATGTCCTATAACCCTTTGACTCTGGAGAGGATCCCTCACTGAATTGCTCCTACCAAGGTTTCTTCCATTTTCTCCACCTGTTTTTTAGGGAGTTGTTCGTTGTCTTCCTTGAGGGTTTAGGTTTGTTGAGGAGCAGTTCTATGGTTACATGTGCAGCCTTCTGTGAGCTTTCTTGTAAAAAGGGTTAGACAAAGACATTTTGATTTGATTTGACTTTATACTCATTAATGCTACAGTGGGATAAAAAAATCCAAGGCCAGGCCACCTTTGAGGCAGTGAGTTGTACACATCATGGAAACAATAAATTATCAGTATTATTATTTCAGGGAGGTTTGAAGTGACAGTCTAACAATCAGCCTATAAAATAAGTTGACAGTCTTCATACCTGTTGGTGAGGTTGGTTACATAACGTCAGCAGAACAAGTTCTCTCACGCACTCAGGAACACAGAGTAGACAGGCTATGTACATTACCCTGTTACAGGGACATGACATGTACATTACCCTGTTACAGGGACAGTACATGGACAGTACCCTGTCACAGGGACATGACATGTACATTACCCTGTTACAGGGACAGTACGTGGACAGTACCCTGTTACAGGGACAGTACATGTACAGTACCCTGTTACAGGGACATGACGTGGACAGTACCCTGTTACAGGGACAGGACATGTACATTACCCTGTTACAGGGACAGGACATGTACATTACCCTGTTACAAGGACAGTACATGTACAGTACCATGTTACAGGGACAGTACATGTACAGTACCCTGTTACAGGGACAGTACATGTACAGTACCATGTTACAGGGACAGGACATGTACATTACCCTGTTACAGGGACAGGTGATGTACAGTACCCTGTTACAGGGACAGGTGATGTACAGTACCATGTTACAGGGACAGTACATGTACAGTATCCTGTTACAGGGACAGGACATGTACATTACCATGTTACAGGGACAGTACATGTACAGTACCATGTTACAGGGACAGTACATGTACAGTACCATGTTACAGGGACAGTACATGTACAGTACCATGTTACAGGGACAGTACATGTACAGTACCATGTTACAGGGACAGTACATGTACAGTACCATGTTACAGGGACAGGAGTCCCCTGGTCCCCTGCTATGTCCCCTGGTCCCCTGCCATGTCCCCTGGTCCCCTGCCATGTCCTCTGGTCCCCTGCCATGTCCCCTGGTCCTGGTCCCCTGGTCCCCTGGTCCTGTTCATGATCCAGGTGTCACACTGTCATGTTAATCAGCTGCTCTCTTTCTGATCGTTCATGCCTCTCTTTGCTCTGTTCTGATTTGCAGTTCATGTTAATGATGTTGAAGCTTCTAAGTGGTGCCAATTTTAGTACTCAACCTTGGGGCTGACATGGAATGCGATTCTACACCTTGTAGTTGTTCTCCAGTGACAGAGAGTTAAGCCAAGTGTTTAAATTAGAAAAATGACTGACCTTTAACCAAGTCAAAGGTCATGTGATGCCGACCTGGGTTTCATGCTGCTGTTGACCCAAGAGAAACTTTGAAAATGATAGGTTGCCTATTTTGTTCCCAAACCCTTACAGTCATCAACCTGAATTAGTAGTTAGCTTTTCTGAATGCTTTACTATCTGACTAGTGCCATTCACAGAGAAGCTGCAAAGCTCTGCAGGTGAAGACAGAACAATCTACGCCTAGGGCCTGTAGGCTTCACCCTCATAATCGCTCTCTCATCTCTAAGCTACATCACCTGCCAAGTATCACTGGATCATCCCAAGTCTCTCACACTCTGAGAGGCAGAGGCAGGTAGAATTCCACAACCAGTCTCAACAAGATGTCTGAAATGTCATCTGTCATATCTTTGCACATCAAATGAGTACAAGCGACAACAGCTCTCTCTCACACATTGCTCTCCCAGCAGGATGGAAAAGGTCATTTTTAAACTGACAAATATCAAATATAACGATTAGCATCAGGCACCTGCAAGCTTCAGCATAATCCTCATTGACATTTCTACATTGTTCCAATCACCCAAATCTGGATAAAATGTGTATTTTGTTTCAAATCTTTGTCCTCCCTAGTCCATTATGAGAAGAACATTTTCACTACATCAGATTGTTTTCTGCATGTAGGCGCAGAGTGGGAAGTACAGAGTTAGAACTGAGGCTGGGCTTTACCTGGGGCTGCACCTGTCCTTTACAGAGGGAGGCATTGGTATGTGTCATCGTGATATGCCCTAACAGGTTTGTGCTGCTGCTCACTAAATTAAGTCTCAACATGAATCTCAGCTGAATTTGTCTCCAGTGTTCCACAAACCTTTTTATGAGGTTGAAAATTGCTGCACATTCTTCTCCTTGTAAAATATAAAATCTTAGTTGAGATGTTATTGTCACTGTGGCTAGTTACAGTCTGCCTCGGCTCCAAGAACCAGTTACAATTACTATACATTCTAATACTTGACTTCACTTATTAAAGGCACTTTTTATCGTTTTGGATTAAAACACAAATGAACAATTGAAGGTTCTCCCTAGATCGCTGTCAGGTTAGCTGCAACACACAGAGCTTGTGTGATGATGGGGAATACTGAGGTCATAAGGTACTTTATTCAGTCACAGGCTGCTCTGTCTGGTGCTGCTCATCAGTCACAAGCTGCTCTGTCTGTGCTGCTCATCAGTCACAAGCTGCTCTGTCTGGTGCTGCTCATCAGTCACAAGCTGCTCTGTCTGTGCTGCTCATCAGTCACAAGCTGCTCTGTCTGTGCTGTTCATCAGTCACAAGCTGCTCTATCTGTGCTGCTCATCTTTATTCAGTCACAAGCTGCTCTATCTGTGCTGCTCATCTTTATTCAGTCACAAGCTGCTCTATCTGTGCTGTTCATCAGTCACAAGCTGCTCTGTCTGTGCTGCTCATCTTTATTCAGTCACAAGCTGCTCTGTCTGTGCTGCTCATCAGTCACAAGCTGCTCTGTCTGTGCTGCTCAGACATGTTGGTCATCTGGCAGCTGACCTCAGGGCAGGGACCACCATTCTGTTGGAACATGCTGGAACCCTCTCTCTCCTTTATTCTGCGCTTCTTACTCCAATAAACACGTGACGCTAAAATGCCTCAAATGTCATTTCATCTAAGCTTTACCAAAGTTATCCATTTTCTATCATCATTTATCATCTATGAGTCATTCAATATGAGCAACATTATGTCTCCATGTTACTCATACCCAGAGTAAAAGGGCTGGATCTCTGAATGATTACGATAGATGTACCTCATTTTCACTCTATCATTACATAGACATGGGAAAGTTATATGCACAGCTCCCTCAGCCCCTGCAGGTAAGTGATAAATGGCATCCAAAGGCTTTATGCCCGGAGGTCCATGCCATGCCTGTGTGAGTAGCTGGGTGTATCCTGGAAAGATCCAATTACAGGGCACCCCTACCTGCTTGACGTGACAGTGAGTTGAACAGCCCCCCCCTCTCTCTCCTTCTCTCCCCGCAGGTGAGGCCTGGGACAGGTACAAGCCGTGGTGAATGTGGGTGGGGCAAGGATGGGGTGTGTGGTGCTATGCTCGGACCACTCCCCCTCCAAGGCAGATATAAGCAGGGTGAGTCCATAGAGAAACCACTCAGAGGTGTCTAATTCCCTCTTAGTGAGCTCCACCGTCCTCTCCTTCAGCCCTCAGGAACAGCAGTCATGAGCGTCACGTACAAGTCCTCATCCTCCAGCAGCTTTGGCGGCGGCAGTCTAAGCGGTGGGCTTGGAGGGCTTGGAGGCGGCAGCATCAGGAAGAGTTCTGGGTTCTCCAGCTTCTCAGCAGCAGCAGCGCCCATGGGCTCCAGCCGTATGAGCAGCGTGTCCGTCCGGCGCTCCGGCGGTGGTGGCTTCGGTATGGGCGGAGGCGGAGGCGGCTACAGTATGGGCGGAGGCGGTGGCGGCTTCAGTCTGGGCGGAGGCGGTGGTGGCTTCAGTATGGGCGGAGGCGGTGGTGGCTTCGGTATGGGCGGAGGCGGTGGTGGCTTCAGTATGGGCGGAGGTGGTGGTGGCTTCGGTATGGGTGGAGGTGGCTTCGGTATGGGCGGAGGTGGAGGTGGCTTCGCTGCTCCCATCACAGCCGTGACCGTCAACCAGAGCCTGCTAGCCCCCCTGAACCTGGAGATTGACCCCAACATCCAGACCGTCCGCACCCAGGAGAAAGACCAGATCAAGACCCTCAACAACCGCTTTGCCTCCTTCATCGACAAGGTGAGTGCCCCTCATACTCTGGGATGTCTCCCAATGTATATAAAATAGCTAGGCAGCATGCCTGAGTAGTTTTCCATCTTGGAGAGCTCATAAATATTTCACAGCAGCTGAGATGCAAAGTACATCAGTGGTGCCCTTTAGTCAGAAAGAAACGGTCAGGACGGCAACTCTGTGGTGAATGCATTGTGTCCTGGCTTCTTCATAACCAGTGCTAGAGGATCAGAGCGGCTTGTTTTGTCAGCTCTGACCTCCCAGGTGCTTGCAGGCCAGTGGATCGCTTGAGTGTCTCTGTGGGAGCTGGCGAGGGGACAGGGCTAGTGGGCTGTGGAAACCTGAGAGCAGGTAGATCCGATGACCTGGATCTCTCTGGGAGGGGGGAGTCAGGTTCCCTACAGTCACCATGGCAGCAGAAGCCTCACAGCAGAGTGCTCTGTGTGTAGGGGAGGGCATGGGAAGAGTATGGGGGATTGAGTGAGGGTGGGGGAGCTTTTCAGATCAGACGGTTTTCAGAGTGTCATGTCCAGGGCTACAGTGTGATTCACACGCAAAAAGAGAAAACACACAGAGAAAGAGGGAGGGAGAGTGTAGAGGAGAGGGAACAAAGAAAAAAACGGAAAGATAGAGGGAGAGTGATGGAGAGGAGGAGACTAAAGATGAGGGAGGTGATTAAAGAGGGTGCAGGCTGCAGGTTCTGTCCCGTGCATCTCCTGCAGGCAGGGCGTGGCAGCTTGACATGATCCCAGATGAGAAGCTGCAATACAGTCTGCTGTGATACTGCAGGGCAGGGTGGAGTTATCTTGGCTGCTGTGATACTGTTTAGGGCAGGGTGGAGTTATCTTGGCTGCTGTAATACTGTTTAGGGCAGGGTGGGGTTATCTTGGCTGCTGTGATACTGTTTAGGGCAGGGTGGAGTTATCTTGGCTGCTGTGATACTGCAGGGCAGGGTGGAGTTATCTTGGCTGCTGTGATACTGTGTAGGGCAGGGTGGAGTTATCTTGGCTGCTGTGATACTGCAGGGCAGGGTGGAGTTATCTTGGCTGCTGTGATACTGCAGGGCAGGGTGGGGTTATCTTGGCTGCTGTGATACTGTTTAGGGCAGGGTGGAGTTATCTTGGCTGCTGTGATACTGTGCAGGGCAGGGTGGAGTTATCTTGGCTGCTGTGATACTGTTTAGGGCAGGGTGGAGCTATCTTGGCTGCTGTGATACTGTGCAGGGCAGGGTGGAGCTATCTTGGCTGCTGTGATACTGTGCAGGGCAGGGTGGAGTTATCTTGGCTGCTGTGATACTGTGCAGGGCAGGGTGGAGCTATCTTGGCTGCTGTGATACTGTGTAGGGCAGGGTGGAGTTATCTTGGCTGCTGTGATACTGTGCAGGGCAGGGTGGAGTCCCTCAGCCTCGCCCCTGAACTATTCTCCCAGGGAGCTGTTAGGGCTTGATAGGAGTTAGCTCAGTGAATAGTACATTCAAGTCCCACCCATGACAACCAATATGGCAGGTATAGTGATCAACTTAAACCCTAATTAAAGACTTACTTGGGTCATTACAGACTTCTGCAGTATTGTTCCTGACAGTGAAAGACTACTATGGTTTGCCCTGAACTTCCTGGTCACCTGACCCTTGCCCTGTACTTCCTGGTCACCTGACCCTTGCTCTTCTTCTCTTGCTGGTACCAGGTGCGCTTTTTGGAGCAGCAGAACAAGATGCTGGAGACCAAGTGGAGCCTGCTCCAGGACCAGACCACCACACGCTCCAACATCGACGCCATGTTCGAGGCCTACATCGCTAACCTGCGCAGACAGCTGGACGGTCTTGGAAACGAAAAGATCAAGCTGGAGGGAGAGCTGAAGAACATGCAGGGGCTGGTTGAGGACTTCAAGAACAAGTGAGACTGTGATACCTGCACCCTCTGAATATAACACTCCTCTAGTCTCTTCCCTCACGTTGACATCGTTTCTTCCTTTGTTCAGATATGAAGATGAAATCAACAAACGTGCTGCAGTGGAGAATGAGTTTGTCCTGCTCAAGAAGGTGAGTGTGAAAATACACATGTTTCACCCTTCCTCCCTATGAAGAGCTAGCTGAGCTTGACCTTAACCCAGACTTTAACCTAGGCTGCAGACAGTAATGCCTCCATGTGTGCTTGCAGGATGTGGATGGAGCCTACATGGGGAAGGTGGAGCTGGAGGCCAGGGTGGATGCCCTCCAGGATGAGATCAACTTCCTCAGAGCCATCTACGAGGCGGTGTGTACCTCACCAACTGCTCCCCACATGACAGGCTAACCAAGTCCTGCATCTAGAAAGCCCAATGTGCTGACTGGTCCCTCTCTCTTTGTCTCTCTCTGTGTCTCTCTGTGTCTCTCTCTGTGTCTGTGTCTCTCTCTGTGTCTCTCTCTCTGTATCTCTCTCTGTGTCTCTCTCTGTGTCTCTCTCTGTCTCTCTCTGTGTCTCTCTCCGTCTACAGGAGCTGTCTGAGCTCCAGGGACAGATCAAGGACACCTCAGTGGTGGTGGAGATGGACAACAGCCGCAACCTGGACATGGACTCCATTGTGGCTGAGGTCCGCGCCCAGTACGAGGAAATCGCTAACCGCAGCAGAGCTGAGGCTGAGTCCTGGTACAAGCAGAAGGTAAGAGGAT
Organism: Plecoglossus altivelis; assembly: GCA_036571765.1. Taxonomy (NCBI): domain Eukaryota; kingdom Metazoa; phylum Chordata; class Actinopteri; order Osmeriformes; family Plecoglossidae; genus Plecoglossus; species Plecoglossus altivelis. The sequence continues at coordinate 97,813 of BROE01000021.1, read as the reverse complement.
CATTAGTTAACTGGGTGGCTGGTCATTTGGTTCTTTACTCAACTTTTTATTCATTTTATCTGATTATTCCATAAAAAGAGACATTCAAATAATACAAACAGAGTGCAATGCACAGGATTTTGTACTTGGTCATTTAACACTAACATTGAAAAAAGCACAAAGGAAGAGATGTTGATGAGACAGTTCCTTGAGAGGAGACTAAACACATGACTGTCTACAGTTTGAGGAGATGCAGAGCTCAGCAGGGAAGCATGGAGACGACCTGCGCAGCACCAAGTCGGAGATCGCAGAGCTCAACCGCATGATCAGCCGGCTCCAGAACGAGATTGAAGCAGTTAAAGGACAGGTAGGTCCTCCTCCGTCTGCAAGCCTTCCTTCCACACATCTACAACATACCTAACCTTCCACACATCTACAACCCATCTAACCTTTCTGAAAGTTCTAAGAACTCTTATGTGACACCCAGTGAGATTCACTGGGTGTTCACCGATCCACAATCTTTTCTGCTCTAACATTTATTTTCTCCTCTCTCCTCCTCTCCCTTCCTCTCCTCCAGCGGGTTAACCTGGAGGCCCAGATAGCTGAGGCGGAGGAGCGCGGAGAACTGGCAGTGAAGGATGCCAAACTCCGTATCAGTGACTTGGAGGCTGCACTCCAGAGAGCCAAGCAGGACATGGCACGCCAGGTGAGAGAGTACCAGGAGCTGATGAACGTCAAGCTGGCCCTGGACATCGAGATCGCCACCTACAGGAAGCTGCTGGAAGGAGAGGAGACCAGGTGAGCAGTACAACCAAAACTGGATCTTCTGTGTGTCAAACAAGGGATGGTTTTGCAATCTGTTATTTTAGATTTTAAAACTTATTTTGTTAACTGCTGAAAAGTCAGCTCTTCTTACAGATTGAGTAATGCTCCCGCCGTCCCTCTCCCTTCTGATCTCTCTCCGTATCTACCTATCTCTCTCTCTCCCTATTTTAATCTCCATCTCCAGGATCTCTTCAGGTGGTGGAACTGCCACCATTCACATCCAGAGCTCAAGCAGTGGAGGCGGCGGCGGTGGTGGTAAGAACAACTTCCTAGATTCTCACCTACACACCCAGTCTGTCATTTACAGATACAGTTACAGAATGGTTTAATCAAGTAGAATTGAAGATATTCAACCCATGTGCATTATGGATCAGAGACTTGACTTGTGTCCCTCTCTATCTCCATCCCTGCATCCCTCCACCCTCTCTCTCACAGGCTCTGGAGCAGGGTTCGGAATGGGAGGAGGAGGAGGAGGATTTGGAATGGGAGGAGGAGGAGGATTTGGCTACGGGGGCGGCAGCGGCATGTCCATGTCCCTGGGAGGAGGAGGAGGCAGCGGCTTCGGCATGAGCAGCATGAGCAGCGGAGGAGGAGGAGGCTTCGGCATGGGAAGCATGAGCGGAGGAGGAGGAGGGATGTCCGTGTCTCGCTCCTCGGTGGTCCAGCAGAGCAGCAGACGCTTTTAAATACAACTGCCTTCCTCTCTCCTTTTTCCATTCTTCCATCTTCTAATTCATCTCCTCTTCACAGACCTAGCTAACTCACTCACTCTCACATTCCCACCAGGCAGTCCCCATCAGACCTCCTGCCCAGGAGCATGTGTTGCAGGGGCACATACACAGACTGGCCACTAGGAGATGCTGTTTAGCTACAGTCTCTGAAAACAAAACTAATTAGGACACAACAGTATTTACTGAACTACACCAACAAAAATACTTCCTCCTCCCTTTGTCAACCAGGGTGTATGGAGATACAGCAGGGATACCTTAGACCATGGTGGAGCATTCTTAGTGGGTGATGTTTTAACCATAAAGGCAGTTACAATATTTTGTTTAACATCTTAATATTTAGACAAAAAGGATTTCACATTGCCAGTGTTAGTTATGCCTTCATTGCTTCACTGATGCCATCTTGTGACATCATCAGAAATGGACAGAGTTTCCCTCCATAAGATCAGCTGTCTCCCTGTTGGGTTCCTACCTGAAACACAGTTTTACCTAAAAGTGTCTGGACTGTTGTAACCAGATTCTTCTGCTGTGATTGGCCATGTGATGCTGTACCAAAACATGCTGAATAAACCCTGAGCTCTAGATAAAGCTTCTGTTTTTCTCTCTGTATACTTTAAACCAGGGGCAGTGCTACACACAACCAGGGACAGTGCTCCACATAACCAGGGGCAGTGCTACACATAACCAGGGGCAGTGCTACACATAACCAGGGGCAGTGCTCCACATAACCAGGGACAGTGCTCCACATAACCAGGGGCAGTGCTACACATAACCAGGGGTAGTGCTCCACATAACCAGGGACAGTGCTCAACATAACCAGGGGCAGTGCTACACATAACCAGGGGCAGTGCTCAACACAACCAGGGGCAGTGCTCAACATAACCAGGGGCAATGCTCAACATAACCAGGGGCAGTGCTACACATAACCAGGGGCAGTGCTCCACATAACTAGGGGCAGTGCTACACACAACCAGGGGCAGGGCTCAACACAACCAGGGACAGTACTTAACATAACCAGGGGCAGTGCTCAACACAACCAGGGGCAGTGCTGAACATAACCAGGGGCAGTGCTCCACATAACCAGGGGCAGTGCTTAACATAACCAGGGGCAGTGCTTAACATAACCAGGGGCAGTGCTCAACATAACCAGGGGCAGTGCTCAACATAACCAGGGGTAGTGCTCAACATAACCAGGGGTAGTGCTCAACATAACCAGGGGCAGTGCTACACATTAGCAGGGGCAGTGCTACACACAACCAGGGGCAGTGCTACACATAACCAGGGGCTGTACTAGACTAGCTCTACTGAGGTACAAAGCCTACATTTCTTACCACAAAGAACACAGTCCACTACGCCTCTTTTACTGAACCCAGTAATGTTACACTATTGTTACCACACCACAATTCCAAATCTAGCCACGTCAACAACGGTTAGCCAACTATCCTTTACACTTATCAACTCTGAATTCATGATTAACATGGTTCAATATTGAAATGACACATTTTTATGACTGACCCTCAAGCATGGTGAACTCTGCATGGGACTTTTATTTATAAGCAAATCAGGAAATTAAGGAAGGTTCGAGGTACAGGAAGGCTGCATTCAGGTGACCTGCATCTTCATCCAACACTGGCGGAACAGAAAACACCACAGAATGACAAAGATCTGGGCACCAAGTATCAGGAACTACAAAACAAACACTAAACATCACAAAAGACAGGACAGACCTGTTTTGACAAGGATGTGCTGTGAATGTGTTTACACCCAGAGCTGAGAGTGTGAGGACGAGGAGCTGTTGTGGGAGGGAAACTGCTCATTGCAGTGCGGGTGTTGGAGAGGGAAATTGTCTCCTTGCTGCAAGAATAAATAACTATTGGACCTTCTTTGAACACAACTTATTTTTGAAGATTTACTTGACAACAAGTCCTTTGATCTGGACCTTTGTTGCCAGGATGGAAGTTTGACTGTCACACAATCAATCATTGAAACAACTAAACATTAAATACGTTCCTCTATTTAAAGTTGTGTTTGTTATATGTATCAGGGTGAATTGTGGTAGTTTCCAGACAGGTCAGACAAAATCCAATCAGAGCCAAGATGATCAGATACACAAAGCACATAATGTAATAAACCCTGTGAGACCAAACAAATGCAGAGCAAAGCTCTGAGTAAAACAATCACAACATAGTTTTAGGTACTTGTCCGAGACATCAACATATCCTTAGTTATCATGTTTTATTCAACCTTACATCGAGGCTGATCAGGCCTGTCCCTGAAGGTAGGGTTAGAGTTACAGATGCCCTCCAGAAGGTTTTCATTACAACCACAATTACAACAAACATGATGAATATTTGCACATTATAGAGTTTTGGAAGGGAACAATGAGAGGAACATTTATGTCAGGCGAGTTCAGAGTCTGGTTCTACAGTCTTATTAAAACACCAATGCTTGACTTGTAATAACAAGGTTTTTGGTCTATCTAGAATCAATTGTTTGAACTGGTGCTGGGATTTGATGAACGCGTTCAAAAGAAAAGATGGTGCAAGACTGTCGAACGTGATCAAGTAAAACATTCAGTAGACTAAGAACATCACATAGAACCAGGTATGGCTGTACTACAGTCACGTAAACCAGGTGTGGCTATACTACAGTCACATGAACCAGGTGTGGATATACTACAGTCACATGAACCAGGTATGGATATACTACAGTCACATGAACCAGGTGTGGCTATACTACAGTCACATGAACCAGGTATGGCTGTACTACAGTCACTTGAACCAGGTGTGGGTATACTACAGTCACATGAACCAGGTGTGGCTATACTACAGTCACATGAACCAGGTGTGGATATACTACAGTCACATGAACCAGGTGTGGATATACTACAGTCACATGAACCAGGTGTGGATATACTACAGTCACATGAACCAGGTATGGATATACTACAGTCACATGAACCAGGTGTGGCTATACTACAGTCACATGAACCAGGTATGGATATACTACAGTCACAAACCAGGTGTGGATATACTACAGTCACATGAACCAGGTATGGATATACTACAGTCACATGAACCAGGTATGGATATACTACAGTCACAAACCAGGTGTGGATATACTACAGTCACATGAACCAGAAGGGAATGGTACCTAGGAGGAAGTCTGGTAGGGTGAGATTTTTAGGTTTTTCCTCATACCTGTACAATCCTCTCCATCTAAACAGGGAGTCATATTTCAGGAAACATCCTCATTTGCTTCTCCAGTGATAAGCAAGTTATATTTTAGTAAACTTACTATTATCTGCTTTACAAGAGATGGGAGAGTTGCGTTCTGTCCAAATGTGCTCCACACCCCAGTGGTGCACAATAGTGATGTTTTTTCCCCCAATTTCCGAAGGTGGGGTTTGTAGTCCACCGTTCAGTGTAGTCCACTGTTCAGTGTAGTCCACTGGTCAGTGTAGTCCACTGTTTAGTGTTGTCCCCTGGTCAGTGTTGTCCCCTGTTCAGTGTTGTCCCCTGTTCAGTGTTGTCCCCTGTTCAGTGTTGTCCCCTGTTCAGTGTTGTCCCCTGTTCAGTGTTGTCCCCTGTTCAGTGTTGTCCCCTGTTCAGTGTTGTCCCCTGTTCAGTGTTGTCCCCTGTTCAGTGTTGTCCCCTGTTCAGTGTTGTCCCCTGTTCAGTGTTGTCCCCTGTTCAGTGTTGTCCCCTGTTCAGTGTTGTCCCCTGTTCAGTGTTGTCCCCTGTTCAGTGTTGTCCCCTGTTCAGTGTTGTCCCCTGTTCAGTGTTGTCCCCTGTTCAGTGTTGTCCCCTGTTCAGTGTTGTCCCCTGTTCAGTGTTGTCCCCTGTTCAGTGTTGTCCCCTGTTCAGTGTTGTCCCCTGTTCAGTGTTGTCCCCTGTTCAGTGTTGTCCCCTGTTCAGTGTTGTCCCCTGTTCAGTGTTGTCCCCTGTTCAGTGTTGTCCCCTGTTCAGTGTTGTCCCCTGTTCAGTGTTGTCCCCTGTTCAGTGTTGTCCCCTGTTCAGTGTAGTCCACTGTTTAGTGTTGTCCCCTGGTCAGTGTTGTCCCCTGTTCAGTGTTGTCCCCTGTTCAGTGTTGTCCCCTGTTCAGTGTTGTCCACTGTTCAGTGTTGTCCACTGTTCATTGGACAACAGATTTCCCACAAAGAAATGGAAAATGAAACATCTAATGGTCAACTTCAATGAAGGCAACAAACAGAATCAGATTAGTTTTCTGAAAAGATTGTGAGATCACAGCCCTAAACATTTGAGTGTACATTGTAAACAAAAAAGTTTACAAAATTGGACTTGAGTCTGAACTCCTACTTGGAAAATGTCATGTCAGACTACTGAGATTTCTCAGAATCATGTGCTGTGTTAATATACATAACATGTATAGAATATATAATACAATATATATAACATACCATGTACATGCACTGCAGATTTGCAGCCAACACCTTTTCAGTTTTTTACCTTGAAATACATTTTGTAATATATTCTGATGTTGTACCAATCCAGCCAGCATCATGCCTGTACTGCAGGGTTAAAGGGCACTGCATCTCAGACCATGGATGTGAGTGACATGGCTTCAGGAAGGACTCATCCTGATCGTGTCAGGTTACCCTGGATGGACTGACAACATTCCATCAAAACAGAAAATTGTCGTTATTTGTGAAGCTGCCAATTTGACACAGTTTATCAGAAGGAAATAGATTCTGTATAAATAGAAGGATTCTGCAGCCAGGTCAGAATCATCAAGGCACCATGAATCGTCTCCTCGTGCTGACCACTCTCACCTGTAAGTTTTCTCTGGGAGGTCAGACTGGTTTGTATTTAAATCATTGAAGATTCTCTAGGTTTTAGGCTGTAGAATTAGATTTTGGTTTGTAACAGCGACAGTTACCTTTTTTGTAGTTTTAACCATCAAAATCAGTAGTTGTTCATAATTTCATAGTCTTGTTATTTAATGATTTCTTATTACTGTGTAACTGCTGTATGCAGTAATACTACCGTGTAGGTTTAGCCAAAAAGTAACATTTTACGTTTAGATTTGGAACTTTCTGGTCTCTCAATTAAGTACTGTGACGAACTGTACATGTTGAGTAGTGATGCTAAGATCTTTGCCAAACATTATGTTCCGCAAAGATAATTAGCCTTTTCAGCTATGGGGATCTGAGAGCAGTTAATAACTTTATATTTCTGTCTTCCTCAGTGCTGGCATGTTGTGTGTCTATTGGGGCAGGTAAAACTCTTTGTGTGTGTTTGAGTGGCAATACATTTTAACCTTCAAACAAACTTATGATTCTTTGAAAGTTCTTTAAATCTTTAAAACTTGTGAAACGTTTTATAGAAAGGAGAGTAGCATGTGACGGTCAATGGACAACCCTGAACTGCGGTACGTGGACACATTGGTACACTGTAACCTGGTAACACTGTGGTACTGATACACTGTAACCTGGTGACACTGTGGTACTGATACACTGTAACCTGGTAACACTGTGGTACTGATACACTGTAACCTGGTGACACTGCTGTGCTGGTACACTGTAACCTGGTAACACTGCTGTACTGATACACTGTAACCTGGTGACACTGCTGTGCTGGTACACTGTAACCTGGTGACACTGCTGTGCTGGTACACTGTAACCTGGTAACACTGCTGTACTGGTACACTGTAACCTGGTGACACTGTTGTACTGGTACACTGTAATCTGGTAACACTGTTGTACTGATACACTGTAACCTGGTAACACTGTTGTACTAGTACACTGTAACCTGGTGACACTGTTGTACTAGTACACTGTAACACAATAAGTCTGTTTTACTGATACACTGTTATACTGTAATATTGTTATACTGGCATATCTGGTACACTGTTATACTGGTATATTGTTATACTGGTACACGTTTATGCTGGTATATTTTATAATGGTACACGTTTATGCTGGTATATTTTATACTAGTATAAAAGCATAAAAATATAGCAGTACGATAAAGGTATACAAGTATAATTGTGTACCAGTATAACAATATACCAGTATAATAGTGTACCAGTATAACGATATGCCAGTATAATAGTGTACCAGTATAACGATATGCCAGTGTACAATATGACAGTATAACAGTCAGTTATACTGATACATGGTTATAGTGGTATATTGTTATACTAGTACACAGTCATATTGATACATGCGTATAATAGTAATAATAATAATTATTATGTTGGTACATGGAGAGAAGAAGAGCTTGACAGAAGGGCTGTGTTTCAGGAGGCGCTCTGATCAAGGTGCTCCGTGCCAACTATGGACGCACAAGACAGGAGTCCATGCACAGTCGCCGTTCGTTACGTTCAACATGTCAGAAAATGCGTCACCCGGACCCTGCCTGTGTGAAACAGGTTAAAACACACATACAGACACACAACTCACACCACACACATACAGACACAAACCACCACACAGACACAGCACATACAGACACACAAACTCACACACAAACCACACACATACAGACACAAAACTCACACACACACACATTATGTCTCTCTCTCACTCACTCATACACTCATACACACCACACATACAGACACAAAACTCACACACAAACACACATACACAGGCACACACACACAACGGCACATCAGCTGACTGTGTCTGTCAGCCAGGTGTAGTAGAAATGATCAACAAAGACAAATCAGTGAAGCTGAAGGCACACACACACAGTCACACACAAACACACATACAGACACAAGACTCACACACAAACACACACATACAGACACAAAACTCACACACAAACACACACACATACAGACACAAAACTCTCACACACACACACATACAGACACACAACTCATACACAAACACACACATACAGACACAAAACTCACACACAAACACACACATACACATACAGACACAAAACTCACACACACACACATACAGACACAAAACTCACACACAAACACACACATACAGACACAAGACTCACACACAAACACACACATACAGACACAAAACTCACACACAAACACACACACATACAGACACAAAAGTCTCACACACACACATACAGACACACAACTCATACACAAACACACACATACAGACACAAAACTCACAAACACACATACAGACACACAACTCACACAAAAACACACACATACAGACACAAAACTCACAAACACACACACACACAGACACAAAACACACACACACACACATACAGACACAAAACTCTCACACACATATACAGACACAAAACTCACACACACACATACAGACACAAAACTTACTCTCTCTCTCACACACACACACACAAACACACACACACACACACACACATACAGACACAAAACTCACACACAAACACACACACAAACAGACAGAAAACTCACACACAAACACACACACATACAGACACAAGACTCACGCACAAACACACATATACAGACACAAAGTTCACATACAAACACACTCAGACACAAAGTTCACACACAAACATACACGTATACAGACACAAAGTTCACACACAGACACGCATATAGACACAATGCTCATTCAAACACACATAGTGTTTCAAATGTCTTCCCTCAACCTCAACAGATGTGATGGAAGGCACAGCTGTTCTCTGGTTGCATCCCCCTCTTGGTTTTCTAATTTCTGTTATGGAATCAACAAATACCTGGATGTGACCTACACCTGCGTTCGCCCGAGTGAGTGTGCTGTGTGTGTCAACTAGAAACAGTGTATTCATATCCATGCATGTAAGGGAGTTTAATTTGAGATCCTTTGTGTCTTCGGCCCCTGTAGTCTCCTGTGTTGGATCTGTTGTACTGTTCTTCATTATGACTAAGCTGGTGTGTGTTTGGCAGGGCATGTTGTGACCTGTGAGGGGGGTGTGTCACTGCTAAGATGTGGTAAGATGTCCCTGATCTTCCAACTCCTGTCAAGTGCTCAGAGTGCAGTTTACTTTATTCACACTTATCTCATCTCTCCAAACCATCACCTGAATTTTCTCCTTCTCTCCTGTCCCTTTCTCTTGCTCTCTCCTTCTCTCCTGTCCCTTTCTCTCCTTCTCTCCTGTCCCTCTCTCTCCCTCTCTCCTGTCCCTCTCTCTCGCTCTCTCCTGTCCCTCTCTCTCCTTCTCTCCTGTCCCTCTCTCGCTCTCTCTCCTGTTCCTCTCTCTCCCTCTCTCCCCCCAGTCCGGGGCTCCATCAGGATCCAGAGTGCTGTGTACGGTCGGAGGGCTCGGAGTGTGTGTTCATCAGGTCGGCCCTGGTCTCAGATTGCTAATACGCAGTGTGCTCGCTCTGTCACCAGCAGCATTGCTCGCAGGTACGAGTACTAACAACACTCTGGTGTGATTATAAACTGCATATTTATTTAATTCACTTGAAGGGATGGCATCTCATTTTCGTTGTACAATGTACAATGGCAATAAAGACATTCATTCATGCATTACATCAGTCATTTTCCTCTTCCACCTCATACCCTTTCTCCTCTTCTTTCTCCCCACCCCCTCTCCCCTCCTCTTCCTCTCCTCAGATGCAATGGGAGGACGGGATGCTTTATCAGGGCTGCTAACGCAGTATTTGGGGATCCCTGTTTTGGAACCTATAAATACCTAGACATTAACTACACCTGTGCCTGTGAGTACTCACTCTGCACTTCCCACAACTGACTGTTGTTAGATTTGTTCTGCTGGCATTTGCTTACTTTACATGCAATGTGCAAATGTATTTTGGTACTAGCAGCCTGGTAAGGATGGAGACTAACAATTTATCTGTTCCATACAGAAATGGTTACACGCTAAATTAGCTTCATGACCGTAAGTACAGTCACCTCCTCTCACATCCTCTTGCACAATCTCTCACTTCCACATATCATCATATATGATTGTCTGTAGATATACCTTGTCTTGCAGGTGATGCACCATTGAAAGACGAGGTGGCGTGTCATTCAGGACACAGAATAAAGCCCTTCACCAAGCATCACTTTCTCTCCTCTCTGATTCACTTAAACTCTTTATGCTTTGATGCAATAGGGTGGTTCTCATATGTGATTCTACTAATTCATCCTTCTGTTGTCAGATGATCACTTGAATATAAAAAATATCTAATTAATGTGTCTTTATCTATCTTGTGTCTTCACAGACTCTGTCTGATTATATTAAGAGAAAGCTCAGCTGTCAATCAACTAAATCATGAATGAATGATGCTTGAACATTTAATAAATCAATGTTTTATATAGCATTCATGTGTAATGTGGTATTTGATTATTAAATATAGCAATATGTTAACATTAATTTATGATGTGGTTCTTAGTTTCCAGTCAGTAGCACACCAAGGTGAGGAGAATCATTAATACCCAAGATAGGTAAGCCAAGGTAAATCATCTGTGTAGATCACCAGTATAGATCATCACCAGTATAGATCATCACCAGTGTAGATCATCACCAGTGTAGATCATCACCAGTGTAGATCATCACCAGTATAGATCATCACCAGTGTAGATCATCATCAGGGTAGATCACCAGTGTAGATCATCAGGGTAGATCATCAGGGTAGATCATCATCAGGGTAGATCATCATCAGGGTAGATCACCATCAGGGTAGATCACCATCAGGGTAGATCATCATCAGGGTAGATCATCACCAGTGTAGATCATCATTAGTGTAGATCATCAGGGTAGATCATCATCAGGGTAGATCACCATCAGGGTAGATCATCATCAGGGTAGATCATCAGGGTAGATCATCATCAGGGTAGATCATCACCAGTGTAGATCATCATTAGTGTAGATCATCATCAGGGTAGATCATCACCAGGGTAGATCATCACCAGGGTAGATCATCACCAGGGTAGATCACCATCAGGGTAGATCATCATTAGTGTAGATCATCATCAGGGTAGATCATCATCAGGGTAGATCATCATCAGGGTAGATCACCATCAAGGTAGATCATCATCAGGGTAGATCATCATCAGGGTAGATCACCATCAAGGTAGATCATCATCAGGGTAGATCACCATCAGGGTAGATCATCACCAGGGTAGATCATCACCAGTGTAGATCATCACCAGTGTAGATCATCACCAGTATAGATCATCATCAGGGTAGATCATCACCAGTATAGATCATCATCAGGGTAGATCATCACCAGTGTAGATCATCATCAGGGTAGATCATCATCAGGGTAGATCATCACCAGTATAGATCACCATCAGGGTAGATCATCATCAGGGTAGATCATCAGGGTAGATCATCATCAGGGTAGATCATCATCAGGGTAGATCATCATCAGGGTAGATCATCA